>BLKR01008591.1:0-16842 GCA_011170035.1 Teleogryllus occipitalis
CGAAGCATTCTCACTTCGGCATTTCTATACTTACAAAAACAGCCGTCCTGGGCCGCACCGCGGCGGTGGCACTCTTATAGCTATTCGGAAAAATATCCCACATACGCTTCTGGTAATGCCGCCTCTCGCCGCAATAGAAGCCACAGCTGTTGAAGTAGGAACGCCGCAAGGAGCGATTATACTCGTCTCCGCCTATAAGCGGCCTCAACTTCAACTAGAGGAAAGCGACCTCGATACGCTGCTGACGCTCGGACCGTCGGTAATAATAGCAGGCGATCTAAATGCAAAGCACACGGACTGGGGCTGCCGTGTGCGGAACGCTGCGGGAAATCGCCTGCTCTCCTACCTGAATAGAAGCAATCAGCTCACCATTTCCGCTCCCCCATCTATCACCCACCTCCGCACCAACCTTTTTACAAATCAGATAGAAGGCGATATCCTAGATATCGCCCTTCATTCCCCCTCCATTTACATCACAACCCCCAAACCCCTTCACGACCTGACATCTGATCACCTCCCGATTCTCTTTGCCCTGCAGAGAGCTCTCTTCTCCGCCCCCGCCCCAAAACCCAAACCCGTCACCGATTGGGCTTCGTTTAAAACAAAGGTTTCAAACAAGCTCATCGGAAACCCCGTCCTAGATTCCCCTCACAATATTGACCGTGCCATTACCCACCTCAATTACCAAATTAAAACCGCCTTCCACGAAAACTCCCACACCCCCGCATCTTCTCTAAACTCTAACCAGACACCCGTCGAGCTGATTCGTCTCATTCAGGAGCGCCGAAAGGCGCAGAGAGAATACCACCGCTCTCACGACCCCGCAGCGAAAGCGGCGTATCAATCTATTCGGCGGAAAACCTCCAAGCTCTTGCGGGAGCACAGGAATGCGATGTGGGAACAACTCATTCAAAATTCCCAAATAAATAACGCAAAAGATCTGTGGAAATTGCAACGGGCCTTGCGAAGCCCACAGCCGGCCACCACAGCACTTAATCGACCCCACGGCCTACCTCCCACCTACGACCCCGCAGTAAAAGTAGAAGTCTTTGCAGATACTCTGCAATCGCGCTTCTCTTCACCTTCTATCGGCCTTTCTCTTCCAGCCACCGCCGCGGAAATTTCTTTTTCTCCGACGCCCCCACACGAAATTCCGTCTGACTGGCAAATCACTGAGGATGAGGTAAGCGACCAACTTAATAACATTGACACGAAACGAGCGGGCGGGCCGGACAAACTCTCAGGCGAAATGCTAAAGAAACTACCTCCTAAGGCCGCCCGTCTCCTAGCTTCCATTTACACTGCCTGCATTTCTGTGCAATATTTCCCCGCAGCATGGAAATCTGCGACTGTGACGGTAATTCCGAAACCGAACAAAAACTCGCGTCTCCCGGAAAACTATCGACCGATCTCCCTCCTCCCGATTCTCGGCAAACTCTTCGAGAAACTAATCCTCAAGAGAATTCTGCCAGATTTCGAGCAGCGAGGAATTATTAGGGGGACGCAGTTCGGCTTTCGGAAGAATCGCTCCTCCGCTCTTCAAGCTCTCCGCTTTGCTCTCTTCGCTTCTTCCGCCCTCGACCGCCACTGTACTCTTCCAGCTCTCTTCTTCGACTTCTCTTTCGCCTTCGATACCGTCCACCACCCACTCCTTCTTCACAAACTTCGCCCCTACGTCCCCACATTTCTACTAAATCTAATTACAAGCTACCTGTCATCCCGCTCTTTCTCTGTCATCTATAAATCCCACACCTCCTCTTCTCGCCCCATTCTCGCCGGCGTCCCACAAGGAGCCGTGCTCTCTCCCTTCCTTTTCTCTCTCTTTATAAATGACTCTCCTACTACTACAGGAGTGAGCGATTTTATCTACGCCGACGACGTAGCGTTCGCAGTCAAAGATAGTAGAATTAAATTCGCCATTGCAAAACTTCAGCGTGCCGCAAATGCACTAACGAATTGGAGTGCGGAAAACGGCCTCACGCTGAATGCGCAGAAATGCCAGGCCATTCTCTTCACCCACAAACTTTCTCACAACACGCACACCGTCGCTCCCATCCGCCTACACACTCACTCTCTTCCGTGGCAAGACGAAATTAAATACCTAGGCGTCACATTTGACCGACGCCTAAACTGGAATGCACACCTACAAAAAACACAAAGAAACATGATACAACGCATACACTGCCTTCTTCCACTCTTCAAAACCAAATCCCTTCAGGATAAGGTAAAAATCCGCCTGTACCTTGCGTGCGTAAGGAGCGCGGGGCTCTACGCGTGCGAGGTGTGGGCGGCGGCCGCGGGAAGGCGCCGTGAGAAGCTCACGCGCGCCGAACACTCTTTTATTCGCGCCGCTTTCAAGCCCCCACCCGGAACAACTCTCGATACAGAGCTCACAAACAGAAACACCAACACAATTGCCTCTGCCATACACACACTTGCCACGGAGAGAATCAAAACCATTTTCACCAACATCCACCTCCACCCCCATTTTGAGCCCTACACACAATACTACAACAAAAAATCACGACACAAAACCAAAAAAACTACCCACAGACATCATTTTCCAAAAACCACCATAGTTTATCTATCACCTGCATACAACACATTTACACTACACAAACAACACTTAAACACCAAACACACACACACATCAAACATGCATCGGCCTCCGCAGATCACCAAAGCTCTCTCCATTTCACTTCATTTCATTCATTCATTCGTCACTTCATTTCATTCACTTCATTTCACTTCATTTCACTCATTAAACCCATCACCCAAACCATGTAAATATGTAAATATTCTCACACCACCTCACCTCACTCATTTAACTCAACACTCAAAAGCCATCTTAAAAAACATGTATATATGTAAATATCCCCACATCACCTGTACATAAACTCTTAGATATAAAATCAAATTATATATTAGGTATACACTAGGTTACATATTAGTTATGTTCACATCAAATATTTAAAGATAGTTCATTAGATATGTTCATTAGATATGTTCATTAGATATGTTCATAGATAGATATATTAGATATGTTCACATCAAATATTTAAAGATAGTTCATTAGATATTAGGTTATATAATAGGTATTAGGTATTAGAATATATATCAATTATCCAAATTATATTATTGTTAGCAATTTATTAGGCATTAGGTTTTATTAGTTATATTCAGGTGTTCAATTATTAGTTATATTCAGGTGTTATATTCAGGTATTCAAAGATATCCATTAGGCATTAGGTTATATATTAGTTACCCAAATTACATATTGTTCACATTAGGCACTCAAAGGAAATTTATTAGACATTAGGTTATATTAGTTATATTCACACCAGGTATCTTGTATTGTATAAACTGTATTATATCAAAAAAAAAAAAAAAAAAACCGGGGAGCGACTAACGACGGGAAATGACATGATGAAGCAACATCACTTCTTTCTGGGAGCAGCTAAGAGAATAAGAGGAAAGAAAACGAAAGAATAATAAGCAGAAACAACAAGCGCGCCGCCCAAATACGAGAAAATCGTAAGGCGGCCGCAAAAAAGTTGATTAAATACTTGAAGAAAAACCACCGGCGGAAGAGCTCCCCACCAGGAGCAGGCCGCCATATTTCGGCCATAAACGACGTCGCACAACATCGCGATATCAATACCCTGAGGAAGCCTGCGACATGTTAGGCGAAACATCGGCCTCTCAGTCGCGGCGTCACCCGGACAGCCAAGAAGTAATGTGAGGGAAGTGGGTATTTGAGCAGAAAGGAGACGTGCGCAAGTGCCGAGAGAGGGGTATCAACCGCTGAGAGAGGTCTGGCAATCCGTGGGGGCAACGGCTGCCAGTGCGAAGCTCAGAGCGCGGCGTGGTCTGGAACATGTCGCCGAGAGTTGCGGGCAGCTGGTCGACGGGGAACAAGGAACGGCGCGGAGCGGGGCGCGGAGCGGAGAGCGGTGCGGGGGGCGGTGCGGTGTCGTTGATTGGCAGCGCGCCAGCCGCCGTGTCGTCCGGCTGTCCGCGACGCCGCACAGTGGGGCTAGAGGAGGGGAAAGTTGGCAAAAAGTCCAAAATCAAAATACACTTCAGAAGCTCCAGTTTGCTGGAAAGGGGTATCAAAATGTATCCTTCATCGTTCCCCGATCAAGAAAGGAAGGAGGAACCACGCCACTTCATTCAGTGCAAGTTTGAACTTGCACAAGTGCTGCGCGGCGCTCTTCTTCGCTCTCACAGTAAGAAGAGAGATGTGATTTTCGATACAAATATTTTTGTTCTCTCGACTAGCAGAATCGTACGTGCTATGGTTACGATACCAGGAGTCATGTACTTTAACTCTGTATTTCTAAGACGTGTTTCTTGAATAATAATTTATTAATTTCAAGTAGAAATTTCACATGTCACAATGAAATGAAATTTTCAAATCTGTTAATCATATTTCTTTTAGTTCCATTCCGAGCGTTTCCGGCCAAAGATATTAACGGAATCTGATTCTGGAATTAGTCTAGTTTTCGAAACATTAATCAATATTTGTCCAGGTTTGACTCATTTTGCGTTAAGGTACTTTGTTTATGATGTACATCTAGCTCTGTTAGCCTTTGAAGTTACAATATTATTTTTGTTTCTTCATGATCTGGTACTGATAGCTCTTTATTAAAAGCGAGGGATCTGTATGGTGTTATTAAACACACTGAAAAGAAAAAATGGAAGAAAATGTGCAACCTGGAAGAAAAAAGAAGTGCTTCGCAGGTTGTTAATTGCATCTGACACACTAATTTCACAAATGGAATAGAAAAAATTTATCACAAAGGCGTTGGATATAGAATTTACACCAATGTTAATGGCTTCAAGTACAAATTCACTTTCTGAAGAAAAGACACATGATGAAAATTCTGACTTTGAGGTTATGTAAATCAATATTTGAAGGTAACAATTAAATAAGTCATTATTTAATTATTAAATGTGTTTTTTATTTCCAAAAATTCCCATAAATACTTAAAAATACTTTAGGCCAACTTTTCCTTTTGTGGACCCACTGTGCGCCGGCAGCACTTCGTCCGACGCACTCCGCGCCCCGTCCTCTTCCCCGTCCTACGTCCCCTCCCTTCCACCCCTTCCGCCACACTCTGCCCGTCCGCGCGTGCGGTGGCGTTGCAGTATGGCGGACGGCAGCTGCGGTGCATGGAAGCCCTCTGCAAAAATGAAAATCTCCCGCTGGTGAGTCACGCCAGGCGTCGCACCGATACCACTGGCGGCCGTTAATGAATCGTCGCGCGCGTATGTCTCGCCAGTTTGACTCTTTAGGACCGAGGACGATACAGTGCTGCGTCGGGAGTAAAGAACACATTTCAGAGGATTGAAAGATCGGGAGACGTAGCTCAGGGTATCAACATCAAATCGGTGCAGTGTCTCTGACAGGGATGCCCTAGGTTCGAGTCCTGGCGGTGGCAGGATTTTTGACTCTAGCCAAATTGCTAGGTCGACTTTAGTCGTTGTTTCGAGGAGCATTATAGCGGCCGGTTACTCAGATCTGTAGTTTTTCCGTGGTTTCTCCGATCAATTCCACGCAAATGCCGGAGCAGTACCCTAACAAACGGGTCACGGACCGGGCGCGGTCTTTCCTTCCACATCCGTGCCCTATCCTTACTTCTTTACACTCTTACACTAACATACAATACACTTCCACATGCCGGAGACCGGTCAGGAGGTTTACCACGAGAACTTGGCCCGGCTGAGGCCGGTGCCCACACCTCCGTCAAGGTGGCACCCCCACTTTACGGAAAGTCAAAAACAACTAGCCTATAATTTTGTACTAATTATGTACTAATTTTGTACCAAAATTAAAAATTTTGTACTAAACTATAAACCACTAAATAACGGCGTTCAAAAGTGGGGGTGCCAGCTTGACGTCAAGCTGGCACCCCCACTTTTCACAAATGAAAAATCAACTAGCCCATAATTATCTACTAATTATGTACTAATTTTGTACCACAATAAATCATTTTGTACTCGATTATAAACAATTAAAAAACGGGTTTCAAAAACCATCTTTGCACATACATTTCAGATTTTTTAGAACCCATTTCAAATCAGATCTCAAAGTTCAAATTTCTACTGTCGTTTGATACTATAGTAGTCTTCCCCGTGTAAAAGTTTCAAACTTTTATCTGGTCCCCTAACAGAGATATTAAAGGCAGAAAAAGGGAAATATTGCGTGCAGCTTAAAAGAAAAGTGTCGATCATGACACTTTCCTTTATCACAAGCTCAATATCAACTATCTCATACATATCTACAAGTTATGTTCTAATTCTGTATCACAATAAATAATTTTGTACTCGATTATAAACAATTCAAAAACGGGTTTCAAAAACCTTCTTTGTGCGTGCATTTCAGATTGTTTTCAAACACATTTGAAATCTGATCTCAAAGTTCAAATTTCTACTGTCGTTTGGTACTATAGCAGTCTTCCCCGTGTAAAAGTTTCAAACTTTTATCTGGTCCCCTAACAGAGATATTAAAGGCAGAAAGCGGGAAACATTGCGTGCAGCTTAAAACAAAAGTGTCGGCAGTGACACTTTCCTTTATCACAAACTCAATATCAACTATCTC
This sequence comes from Teleogryllus occipitalis, assembly GCA_011170035.1. Taxonomy (NCBI): domain Eukaryota; kingdom Metazoa; phylum Arthropoda; class Insecta; order Orthoptera; family Gryllidae; genus Teleogryllus; species Teleogryllus occipitalis. Next base: position 6,605 of record BLKR01008591.1, read on the forward strand.
ACACATATCAACAAATTATGTTCTAATTTTGTACCACAATAAATAATTTTGTACTCGATTATAAACAATTAAAAAACGGGTTTCAAAAACCTTCTTTGTGCGTGCATTTCAGATTTTTTTCAAACACATTTGAAATCTGATCTCAAAGTTCAAATTTCTACTGTCGTTTGGTACTATAGTAGTCTTCCCCGTGTAAAAGTTTCAAACTTTTCTCTTGTCCCTCAACAGAGATATTAAAGGCAGAAAGCGGGAAACATTGCGTGCAGCTTAAAAGAAAAGTGTCGATTATGACACTTTCCTTTATCACAAGCTCAATATCAACTATCTCATACATATCTACAAGTTATGCAAGAGCAGTGGTCCTGGGCTAGGCCTGGAAGTTGTCGCGGGGTTTCGCGGCTAAGGGAATAGAAAGGTTGCAAGAGATTTTTTCGTTTAGTAAATTTAACTTGTAAATTATTGTATAAATATATGTACATTTTTTATTTAGAATCAGTCGTCTGTGTTATTATTTCCCTGTACGTCACACCCACATCCCTCGGACTCGCCGGGCACTCACCCACACCTCCATAAAGTTAGAATCGCAAAGTTTTTAAAAATTATTGAAACTAAAATCAAAATTTGTCGCTTTTTTGTCGCTAATTTGTTACGCAAAAAAAATAAATTTGTCGCTCTTCATTTGTCCCGGGTATTAAGATTCGGCCAACTTGATATCAAGTTAGCATCGCAAACTTAAGAAAACCAACGAATTACAGACACAAATAAAAAATAACACCATAGGAATTTCTCGCTTTTTTGTCGCTCCAGACTTTACAATACATACTTTACTTTACATAACTTTTTGATTCGTTATGGATGTGAAACATTAAGAAAACGTGAAAAATATGTTAATTTATGTCAAATTCAGTATTTAAAATGTGAATTTGACTGAAAAAAGCCAACATAAACGATCTATTGTATAAATGAATATATTCTGAAATTATTGCCTACGACATTTCCTCATAGTTTGGGAATATTAAGGAACGCCATGTTAGTATTTTCTAATTTTACCATGCCATCAAATTGTTCAACATCTTTTGTTCATCAACATAATGTAAACTGATTACCAGAAATAGCATAGATTGCTATAATCTTTCGAAATCAGGCTTTATTAACCAAAATCAAACGTATATAAGGGCTGCGTTTGTCATGTTATTAAGTATCATTACATATTAATACACACGTGTTTCTCTACTTTCAAGATGCGAGAACGTAAAAATGCAGTACACGATGGGATGGAGAAACGCCGCCTTTTGTCCATGGGATCCGCTGCCTCAATGAACAACACGAGGTTTTTCCAGAGCACAGTACTTGACGTCACCTGTGTTCATTCGCTCAGCCCTGAGGGCGGGGGGGGGGGGAGGGGTCGCTTCGTGCGCGACAGATAGCATTGCGGGATTAAAAGGGTTGCAGGATGCTGCAGGTAGAAAGCTCAATGAAAAGTCCTTTCTTACTTCCTTCTTACAAGGACAGCTTTTCCGTCAGCCAAAATTCCCAATCTTCACTCCTCTTTTCTTTACAATTTTGTTAGTAGATTTCATAAAATAATATCATTTTTGCTATTCTACTGTTAAATGTTTATTGTGATGACAAAAAGGTATGCCATGAAACACAAGAATCTGAATTTTCACTTACTCACAATTCTATTAGAAATGTTCATTGAATAAATGAATTGATAATGAAATTCAAATGTATTATTATTATTATTATTATTATTATTATTATTATTATTTATATATAAATATCTTTATAAGGTGGGGCTGCTAGTACATGTAAATATTGTATAAAAATAAATATAAAATATAGTACAGAAAACTAATATATAAATAAATAAAATATAATACTATAATACTATACATAAATAAAATACTCTTAAAATCAGAGATGATTCGTCTTTCGTTTCACTTTAGACAATCAAAGTGGATAAACAATCAACTAAAATCCAGTACTTACCTTTTATTCAATGAAACAGAAGTACTTATTTCAAAATCTTCTAATATAAATATTTACTTACTGTTAATCAAACCATCTTTTCCTTCCATAAGAACGCATGTTAACTGTTTCTATTTGTAGAGCCCTAATTTTTGGAATATAGATGCCGGAATATTGTTTCTTAGAGTTTAAAACTAAGTTCTTTGCTGTCTTCCTAGTTTGCGAATTTGTATTTTCCAGATTTGGAAATCGGCAATTTTTGGGAAATTCACTGAGCCTAAATTCAGGAATAGAGCATTTTAAAGAGTAATTTACCTAAAATTAGTTAGAATATAGTTTGGGTGAGATTGGTTTCTAGGCGCTACTAGTTTTAGATGGCTATATTTTCTCTTTTTCTAATAATCATAGCAAATAATATCTCTTTTTCACTTAATAATTTCTTAAATATTCATCCTTAGCAAGCCCTGATGAGGGAACAATAAAGTTCCGAAACGTTGGCGAACTAAGAAACTTTTTTAATGAAATGACCAACAACCATGAACCATTCCTAGAATATACTTCCTTTATACTGCGTATGCAGTAGCGAGAAAATAAAAATTGTATGCATCAGTTTACAAAGCATTTTATTTTGATAAAAAGTTAATGAATAATTTCGTTCGCACTGTATCGTATTTGTGGTTGCATGACATGAGTTTTTTTGACACTGTACCTTTATCGTATTTGTGGTTGCATGACATGAGTTTTTTTGCTACTGTACCTTTATCTGGCATTACTCCTTTTTTATTTGCTTAGAATTAAGTAAAAAATATTTCGGTAGGAAATTAATACGTAATTAGTGCACTATTGTAGAGATTTTGTTAACATTTCCAAGTGGGGTCACTAGGTGTAAGTGAAATATCTTCTACTTTTGCACTTGTTTTTAATATTTCATAATGTAGTAATTTCCATCACGGTACAAAATAAGTACTGTAATGGGTTCTCTCTCCTCCTTACTTCTTTTATCTATTCTATTTGCCCTGCTCTAGCCCTTCTTACAAACAAACCAATAAACATTAGCCTCGCGTTGGGTTGCCACATATGATAACTTTCCCCCTTTTTCTACTCACAATTGCCCCTCTGCTAGCTTACCTGGTCCTTTCACTCACCTGGGCGTGGTCTGCGGTGCGTCTGTACAGACGCGAGCAAGGTACTGCGCTCACGCGCGTGGATCAGTCTAATACTACGTAAATGATGGTGAAAAACACATTGATTTTCCGAATCATGACCCCCCCCCAAAATGGCCATGAAGTTTATTCAATTGCCTTCGTTATCAAGTTCTTTTCAATTTCCACTATTTAGTGCCGCAACGGCAATGGTACCTCTGACGGCACACATCAATACAACCCAGCATCAAAAACGACAACAAAATAAACACTTCTCCTCCCTCAATAAACAATACATAGATATATAAATACTCTTTCGTTCACACAAACTATTTACAAACAAAAAAAAAACAAACAAACAAATACCATTCACGCATATACATAAACCCCAGAATGCATTCTGTCGAGATTTTCCGTCTTAAAATCTACCAATTACACGGCTTGGTCTTCGACAGAGCTTTCTTCCATCAAAACTAAACAAACAAATGTCAAAATGCTTTGGCTCACGTATACTGTTGCCTCCGCGATGAATCTGCGTGTCTGGAGGTGATTACTCACGCCCAACAGCGCCTTCCGTTGTCGCCATCATATCCGGGACACTCACACACGCACCACAGTTGACTCATGCTGTCGGAGTTCACGCTGCCATCTTATTTTTTTATAAACCCTCCAAATTGTTAAATTTCACCGAGTTCCGAATTAAATTTCGCGCCTCTTATTATTCATGCAACGTCGCGCTCCCCACCGTTGCAAAACTTCTCGTACCGCCGCTCGCTCTCGCAAGTCCAGCGGGCGTTGCCGAATTTCGGAATAGTTCCAAAAATTTCCCTTTTCTTTTTACGAAATTCTCCTTCCACGACTGTTACACACCGTACTTAAAATATTTCCGGTTACTATATCGGATGATGCTCGTAACTTCCGCACTTTACAAAAATTTTTTTAAGAATCGCCTACGCGAACATACATCCTACTCTCACCGAGTCCAGACACATTCTGACGAATCTTGTTCAACCTAGCATTGTTATCCTTGCTTCAGCACTTTTCCCGATCGCTCGATAACTGACGATCGCGTCACCTTGGTTCTCTTAAAATATTTAATTTCTAACGCTTTCCGAAACACATTATTCTCGTTTTGGTTTTGATAAAATTCTCCCGGCAATTTCCTAAAATTTGATGTTCTCCTCTTGTTTTCTTTTTGTCAAAATCCTTTTATTTTCCCTGTTTTCCGTTTTTGACCGTGAAATGGAACGCACTGCATTTGTTCGCTAATCGCTTCGTCTTGCTTGAATTAATTTACCTGTGTTATTAAAATTTCGATACTTCCCGTCAAGATATTTAAATGGGGTAAATTTTATCTGATGCAGCTAATTTTCTTGTTTTACCTCCCGAAAGTCTGAATTCGATATGTTATCGCGTTTTCTTGCAGTATACGAAAAACCTCTTCTTTATATGCGTTTCATCGCTCCAACAATGGACTCCATTAATATTTTTCCTTAATACAAACATGCAAAATATGAAAATTTCAATAACTTTTTATTGCCTGACGCGATTTCACTGGGATAACTTTCAAAATGTTTCTAAATCACGGCCGGATCTAATGTTTATAGTCCAAACTCGCACAAGTCTCGGGTTCGCTTTATTCTCTTCTTTACTCGGTTTTATTTTTTTTTTTACTATGGCGTTTTTGCTGTAAATGTTTTGAACCGTTTATCATGCAAATGCATACCATTGGGGATCGTGTAAATCATTACATACCCCCCCGCCTAAGATGTTGCGCAGTTCTGACGAGCCAACATCTGAAGCTTATGCTTGCTTTTGTTCCCCTTCTACTGTGCTCACTACGTTTGACCTTGACCGTGAACTTGAAGCTCGTTAACAATGCTCGGCGGAGTATACACAAACACACGTACTTGGCAAAGTCGCGACGGACGAACCTGCCAATGTTTACTTAGCACTGCATAGGCTCGTAGCACCGTCGTCTCTACTCGCACTTGTCACTGTGCACCTGCAACTCACTTCACAACACACAAATAAATCGTTTCTTTCCATAGATAATACTTACAACTACTTACTGCTAAACAATCTTCGTACTTGCTCATAAAGAAATACTTACAACTAATACTTAACCTAAACACTTTGCATAGAAATAACACATACACACTATTCCACTACCTTTCCCTCTGAATCAACGCACACTTTCGTCACCTTGACATCAAACTATCTGTGTCTTGTAAGGTTTAATGTTATATACATTTTGAACCCCTATTTCCTGCCCATCGTTTTCCAACAAAACATTGTTATTGTTCAGTACCCCTTTCACCTTGTACGGACCGTCATAGATGGGAAAGAACTTCCGAAACAATTTCTGGTCGGAGGAAGACGAATGTGGCGAACGGATCAAAACTTCGTCCCCACACTAAACGTTCCCCGATAGAAATGTCCCTGAGCCCTTTTCCGCAGCTTGGCCGATTTCTTCAACTGGTCGTACACTATCTGGTTATTTGCAGTCACCGTTGGTAATCCACTAATCTCCGGTGGTATCTTCACTGCGTCAAACGTCCTTAACTTCTTCACGCCGAAATGTACCTCCCACGGCGTCGAATGGGTGCTGGAGGGTGGCACAGCGTTCAGAACCTCGTTCAAAACGGGTACCGCCTCGAACCATGCTTTGTGGTTTTCAGCCACATACACGCGAAATAACCGCGACAACTCCCTCATTACTCGCTCGCTAGGATTGCTTTGCGGGTGACGTACCGCGGTAAAATGCACTGCAACACCTAGTTCTTCCATCTTCTCTTTCCATTTTTCGCTGGTGAATTGAGTTCCCCTATCACTAAGAATTCTCGCCGGTTTCCCGCACATTTCAAAAAATCGCAACACCTGTCGTATGCAGTTGTTGGCGTTGGGCTTCTTTATCGGAAAAATTTGGACGAATTTGGAGAATACGTCCATGATTACGAAGAGATGCTGATTGCCGAACCGGGTCTTTGGCAGTTGACCGTACAAATCAACGGCGTACAAATCTCTGGGACCTCGTGGCACTATCGCTTGCCATTCCCCTTCGTAACGCCGATTAGGCTGCTTTGTCTTCTGACACAAGTCGCATGAACTTGTCAGCTGCCGTATCTCTTTCCCCATGTTTGGCCAATAGCAATATTCGGACAGGATTTTAACAATCTTGTCCCTTCCAAAATGCCCATAATGTTCGTGTGTAGAAATAGCTAATTCCTTCCTATGTTCCTTCGGAACCCAAATCCGGAAAAATCTTGTCTTGCCGTTTACCTTCCGTAGCAACATCCCATGGTATATCCTCCAATTGTCCACGTTCGCATCCTTGCTCCTCGGAATTTGGTCGACGTCATACGGTCGTCCCATCACCAAGTTGATCACTTCTCGGGTGAATGGATCGCGCTGCTGGATCGCGATGATGGTTTCCGCGGTCCATCGCGGATGAATTTCTCGCACCTGTAGAGCCGCCATAATATCCTCCGCCATTTCTTTCTCTTTGACTTTGATTCTTGACAGATAATCTGGGAGTAAGTTCTTCCGGCCTTCACAATATTCGATGTTAAATTGGAACTGTTGGAGCCACAACGTCCACCTTAACAACTTATCGTTATTGGTGTGGCTTCGCATCAAAAAAACTAGCGCCTTGTGATCCGTAATGATCGTAAATGGACGCCCGATCAACAACGTCCTGAATTTTCGGGTCGCCCAAACAATCGCAAGCGCTTCCAGTTCCGTTACGCCGAATTTTATCTCGCCCCCTTTCAATGATCGGCTGTCTAAGGCAATGATTCGCTGCTCACCGTGATCACCTATTTGGAACAGTACTGCTCCTAGTGCAAAACCGCTACTGTCGGTCTGTAGGTACATGCGCCGATGAAAGTCTGGGTATTCCACGACATAAGTGCGCTCGAACGCATTTATTAGTTCTTCAAATGCCTCCTGGCATTGTTGCGTCCAGTGCCACTTGCTCCCTTTCCTCAGTAAATGCAATAATGGCACGACCTTCTGAGAGTAATTTTTCACAAAACGCGCATAGTAATTGCATACACCGAACAGTCGACGCAGCCCTCGAACGTTCTTCGGCGGCGGTAGCTTCTGAATTACTTCTCTTTTACTCACTTGCATCCTCATACCCGTGCCGGAGATCTCATGTCCCATAAACTGTACACGTTCGCGGCAGAACTCACACTTCTCCAAATTCAGTTTCAAGTTATATTCTTTAAAAATTTCGAACAACTTCCTTAAGCTGCTGAGATGGGAATGCATGTCTGGTGAAAATAAAATAATGTCATCGACATACATTACCAGGGTTTCTTTGAGCTCCGCGGGGATTACGTCATTTAAGTAACGGATCAGCGCAGCTCCCGAATTCTTTAATCCGAATGGCAGTCGTCGGAACGAGTACACAGTTCCCTCAAATTTGAAACTTATATAACGCTGACTGTCAGCTTCGACCTCTATCTGCCAGTACGCGGATGAAAAATCGAGCGCACTGAAGATAGTAGCCCCGCCCAACTTCATCACCATCTCATTTATCGTAGGTGGCGCCTCGTACCGTGGAATAGTAACCGCGTTTAATTTTCTCGCATCCAGGCAGATGCGAATGCTCCCGTTCCTTTTTATTACCACGACCAATGGACTGACATATGGGGTAATTGCCCTCTTTATTACTCCCTTTTCTTCCATTTCTTCCACTAGCTTGCGCACCTGTTCTACGTACATTTGCGGTACGGGATATTGCCTGGCAGTAAACGGTGTAGTGTCCTTGAGCTGTAACGAAAACTTGTAGCCTTTCACCGGCTCTGACGATTCTCCGAAAATTTCTGCGAGCTCTCGCAACAGTTGTCGAATTCTTGCGGGACAGTCTCCCAAGTCCATGACTCCTTCCGCGGCCCTATCCACATTCTGGAGGATCTCTTCCATAACGGCCAGCATCTCACCCCCTGCGACCTCCGCCTCATCAAGTTCAGCGACCACTGGACTGCTTCCAATAAAACCTCTCGATCGTAGCGTCACTTTCCTAGCACCTACGTCGACGACGGCTTGGTAAGCCCCCAATGCGTCCATCCCAACGATGACGTCACGGATCAGCCCTCGAATGACGACTGCTGCTACCTCAATGGTCACCCCTCCGACATCAATCTCTAACCAGACTTGTTTCCCGGTGGTATTCGCCGCTTTTCGGTTTGCCATCATGACTTGTAGTTTCCGCGTCGGTAATTCAACCAACATGCGCCCTTCCTTCAGTACTTTGTTACAGAACTCTTCCGACACTGCACTCACACTACTGCCTGAATCTACCAGCGCTCGTACTTCTATCCCGTAGCATACACCTCGCAATAATAGACATTGGCTAGGTTTCACCCCTTCACTTACTTCTTCCCGGAGCAATTCATTCCCTTCAACGATGATCGTTGCTGCAGCTATCACTGTCACGGTATCGTCGCTATCCTCCTCGTTTGGGTTGAGCCACCTGTTCGTCCCAAACGTTTCTAGTTTTCCTGTCTTCCTTCTTTCTTCTCCCACCTATCTGGTATTGCGCCTGCTTCAATTACCTGACTTCTTTCTTCTCGCACCATTCGTTCATCCCCCGAACGTTGCCTATTATCCTCTTTCGGCTTCGGTTTGTTTTGTGCCTGTCCATTACGCGATTGTGCTTGCCTACTGGATTTATCATCACCACGGACTTCAATTGCGCATACGTTCTCCTGCCGATATCCTCCCCCCTAATACCGATTATTCCTATTCCCGTTGCTGGAACTTTGACCGCGTCCCTCCTGCGCGTCTTGCTCATTTCCGTCGTTCGCCTGGTCGAATCTGCTCACCCGCTCGATCAGCGCGTCGATGGTATCTGGCATGTTGTTCCACAATAGGTTTCGACTACCGTTCGGCATCTGTCGGATTAGAATTCGGATAATTTCGGCCGGGTTAAAGTCCTCGCTGCACACCTTAAATGCGCTTACTTTACGCGTGACAAAGTCACTCATGCTTTCCGAACTTCCTTTCCTATAGCGTTCTGACATCAACCTATACTTCAGCTCGAATTTGTGGTGCTGATTCCAATATCTTTCCAAAAATTTGGCGCGCCATTCCCCGTATGTACGTGGCGTCGGCGTCAAAGCTTGCCACCAATACTGCGCCTTGGAACTTAACGCCTCTTCGACGAATCTTAATTTCATCCCATCCGGTATATTGTTTACACTGAAGTAATTCTCTAGCGCGGTTAGGAACGAATACGGCTGCTCCTTGCTTTCGCCATGGAATCGTAAATAATTGGGTAACGTGGGATGCCCTATCATACCACCGTTGCCATTTACCCTACGCGCGGTGAACACCTGTCGTTCAAGTTCCTCGATCTTGCGAGGAATTGCTTCGTCGATTTCGGCTGTCGGCCCTGCGCCTACCGATTTTAAATTGTCGATTTCGGCCTGGATTGTCGATCGAATATTTTCGTCCATCCCGCAGACCGATTCCTCAATTTTTCCAATCCGAGCGTCCTGTCGCAGTGATGTTTCCCTGCATTTTTGAACGTCCTTAGCGACGTCAACTAAACGCGCTCCTTGCGAGTGCACCGATTGTTGCAAGGTGCCCACTGTCGACCTTACCTCCCCCACTTCGGAACTCATCTGTTGGTTAACCACTTCTTGTACCACGCAACACGCTTCAAGTTTCTCTTCTATATTTTTAGCGTTCGCTTCTAATTGCGACAACCGCGCAGCTGATTCGGCTTTAAATGCGTTAACTTCTTCGCGAATACTCGAAACTGTCGAATGCAATTCACACTGCAACTTACTTAACGTGGAATTTATTCCTCGGTTCTGCTCGGCCACCTCCTCAAATTTGTTCTGAACGTTACTTTCCATCCTAGCGCTACGTTCTTCTATCTTGGCCTGCATCTCTTGCAAATTCTCCCTAGCTACTCGAATGTTATCGGCTTTCATTCCTTGCATGAATTGAAACAACATTGCCATCGTAGGTTCCGGCGTCCTCTGTTCCTCCGCTGGAACTACCTCTGCTGCTGTCTGGCTCCTTACTGCCCCCTGCACATTAATTGCAATGTTACCCTCCCCTTCTACCTCTAATTCGTCTAAGTGTTGATATTCGTCGTCCCCCTCT
>BLKR01008592.1:0-16828 GCA_011170035.1 Teleogryllus occipitalis
CCTTGATTGTGCAATTTTGCAAAACAATTTTTAAACATCGGTTTTATGTATTTTTGTTTCTTGCTAACAAATGGGCCAAAAATGGAATTAAACGCTTTGGACAGTCTCGAGATTTTTCTATGTGAATCGCGCTGGCCGAAGCCAGATGCTCCGCCGCCATGCACGTGGACGGGAGGAGCGTAAATAACAGTGCAGTGTCGTTGGTGGGTGGGCGCTGTCGTTGCAAAAGGGTCGACGGCTCCACGTGGAGGGCGACGGGGACGACAGCCTGCTTGGCTCCGATCGCACATTTTGTGCCAACGTCCTTCGTTGCGATCCCCTTCTACCCTCGCAGCACATATCACACATAGGAACTCATTGATTAGTGATTTCGAACACATCAGCAGTTGAGGTCATTAGCCCCGCTAATACATGTGCTTTCCTCCGGAGTTGGCGATTACTTTCTCCTTCTGGATGGTGAGATTAGCGTGGACCTACTCGTTGCCTAGCGTGGTTTTGCCCAACCCAGACGCGTCAAACTTTAAGCCCCTTGACAAGCTCTAAGCTCTGGTATTCCTAGCTATGTAGGTAAAGCCAAAGCTCGACCGTCGGGAATCATACCCTGGGACCCCGGCCAATCGCCTTGCAGTGATGTCAGTTGGTGCCCTGTGCCACCTTATCCGGTGCGGAGTAAATTACGGGAAAAGAGATTCAAAATGTTCCCTGCAATGTGGGTCTCTGTGCCACGGCCCCCTGGTGACCTTTCGCCGCCGCCACCGCCATGGAAGATTTAGGAGCGTCCGCACGAGAGCGCGCCGGTCGATCGAAGGCAGCAGAGGCGCTTTGCATCGGCTCATAAGGGCTCCGCGGATGGGAATTATTCTTCTCGATTCCACCCTTAGCCATTAGAAGAGGGACAAAGGTGTTTGTTGCTTAAGGTCGCATCAACATCTAGAACTACTATATAGCGATCACAATTGGAGTTAACGTTATGGTCACTGTGAAGATGAAACCATATGGTGATAAGGGGTGAAAGGACAAAATCAAATACAATCATGCCCGAGTCGGGACTCAAACACTAGACCCTTCCTTCTAAGATCTCTACGACACCACTGCCTTAGCAATCTCGGTCACCGAATGGGCTAGAGACAAATGTTCTCTTTGAAAGGGAGGAAATCGAGGCAGAGTTTTTCGCTTCTGAATGACACTATTTTGATTGCCTCGCATTCATCTCCGGCAATGAAAGGCGGAGCCTTTACAGTGAATATACAGAGGGTTTCTATAAAACGTGAAAAATCCAGGTAGTTTCTGAGGCTTGACCGTTCACAGGAAGTTATTCAGGAAGGAACATGTCTACTAGCAACAATCTCTTTGATCTCTGTTTCATACATTTTCTTCACACAATTAAAAATAAACTATATGCATCATCAAACGTACGAGACATTTCATTGGGTAGTAATGCGTACGGATTACCGAATACCACGTGACTCTTCTCGCATATACGAAAATACAAGGTGAATAAATGGAACACATTTACGGACCAAAGCGTAATCCTATCTCATCATTCTCTCAGTAAAGGGAATATTGGCAAAATATTTATGGGAAAAGGGATTATTGACCCAGAATCTGTTACAAGCATATTTACTCTTTTGGAACTACACAATAAAAAATGTATCCAGTTCCTTAATACCATTATTAAAATAAATGTTTCTTTCGTATTTGAATCGCACAACTGCCTCTAAGTGTAGAAACTGACTCGCAGTAAAAGAGGATGTCCCGTTCAGTGCAATTTGCAAGTGGATTGTAATGGTTGAATGCTCTCTCTCTCCTCGCTGCTCGCGCGCGCTCCAGCGGCCGCCCACGGAGGCAGCAGGCCCGCCGGGCAGATGCCGATTCTGAGTCTCGGCTCCTGGCTTTTCCTCGCTCCATTTTCCGCGCGTTTTCCCTGCAGAAATGGAAACGGAGTCGAAAGATTTTTAACCGCTTTCGAAACAGGAAATAAATCAACAAGAAAATGTGTTGTGACCGTCAGATACTTTCATTTGTTTGATGGGAACGTGTTTTGTTCCTCTCACGAAGCGCGGGCCAATCGCAGAATTGCATGACGCATGAGTTTCGTTTAGCCTACGCAGTAAAAATGTAAACGTGCGACGTCCATGAATGATCCATTTGTTGTAATAGTACGTACAGCTAGCGAGAATATTGCACCACTGGTAATCTTGGCTTCAGGAACCACTAAAGCTTTGAAACATATTGAAGCAGTCAGCAGATTTGAAATGAATTATCACGAAATTGTACATGATATGTTATTATTCCTACTGTGGAAGTAGTCAATAAGTATCTTGTATTGCATGTTAATGAAATGCTTTCTGTGTATTCTACAGGTTTTCTGCGAGAAAAAGAGTAATTTTAAGGCTCAAACGATGAATTCATGAATGCACGAATGATCGCACTTCTTGAACTAGGCCTATTTTTTCTCAAAGAATGTGGGATTGCCTAAATGAAACGTGGACGAATAGGTATTTACGTATCTGCTGCAGGCTTTTGCTTGCAGTGAAATGTTTTCGAATGAGGCGGCGCTATGAGCACCATCGGGGAGTTTGCTGTTAGTATTATTCCGGCGAGTGACAGCCGTTTATTTTAAGTGCTAATTCATAGAAACCAACAAGTATATTGTCGTGATTATTATTACTTTGCGAATCGGTAGTTATGTTGCTTCATTATTTGCATTGCTTACTGATACTCAGTGTTATATTTACTTTGTGGTTTGTGTTCCGCCAACTAATCTTTGTAATATGCTTACTGCAAACGCCAGCTTTCCGAGCATTAAATATTAAATTGAAGTAGTAGTTTTCATGCTAAAACTGTTACAAAATGCACATGTATTGAATGTTATCTGTAAAAATAGACTTTAAATCATCTGCTCAAAGATTATCCACCGTTGTATGTTTATTTACTACTTCATACAGTAAGTACGTTCAAGGCAAATTAGAAATACCTCTTACTAGTGAGCAGGGAAGAGGATAGGAAGTACAATACTGCTTCGTATTCAAACGTTAATTTCGTTGGCGTGTCGCCATAATATGAAATCAATCCAGCCAAATTAATATTGAAGTATCACGCTGATCTACAATCACGTTTCAAGTTCGAAGATTGAAGTTGCTTGTTAACACTTCTTTGTACCGACATGCTCATATCAACGAATACTACACCACTTAAAGGAATATCGATTAACAGGCATGACGTGTATTTGCAAGTATTGCAGTAACATAAAATGAATTGTCCAAATGCATCGCTGAGAATTGATTTTTTAGTTATTTGCATTATTTGTGTGATTTTTAGATAATACGGGAGTTGGGACGTATGCCATGGCAACTATATTTTGGCAGGGGGAGAATACAAGCACGGATGTAAAATGAGAAACATACACGTGCATGGACAAGGTATGGCCTAAGTTCACGAACATTTCACGACACACCAACTTTGTGTTTATATAAAAGCTATTTGAATGTCCCAAAGCATTTCTAGTGTACACGAGTTCCAAAAGCATTGCATATTGGTTCCAAAGGCCTGATGAGGCAGATGCTCGATTACAGCAATCACAGGTCATCACGTGCGTTGCTGATCACTGGCTGCTACGCGCCCTCACAGAAACTTTTCTCGCTCACGAAAAACTTTTCATCACGAATAACTCTCTCTCTCTCTCTCTCTCTCTCTCTCTCTCTCTCTCTCTCGCTCGCTCGCTCGCTCGCTCGCTCGCTCGCTCGCTCGCGCAACTTGTAATGACGCTTCACTGATGAATTGCGGCATTCGAGTCCTGCGATTCATTTGTTGTTCAAATGAAGGTGAGAGTACTATGCAAGTACCGTTCATTCTTATTCGCTGTTGCTTAGGTGAAGTCGCATGCTTGCCCACGTGGCGGTCCAGCACCTACTCATTTAATTCGCAGTGTTTGGAATGATTTGATGTCGTTACGCAAAGGTAGTCCCTCCGTTGCTTGCTCTGTGGGGGGCGAGCGGTGCCAGGCGGCGCGCTGCCTGCGCCCGTCACCGCCAGGGGCGCGCGCGTCGCGAGCTCAAGTGTTTCCTCGCGGCGTCACCGTGCATCACGCGACCTGTGGCCGTCGATGTCCCTCATCCCTCCCCGCCTCTCCCGCCCCCTCCCACTCTCTCCCCCCTCTCCACCCTTCCCGACTTTCCCCTCCCGCTCCTCGCCCTTTCCAGGCGCTCCCCTCCAGGTCTCCACCCTTTCCGACCCTCCGCTCCCCTCCCCTCCGTCCCCCACCTGCCGTTGCCCCGCCGTAGAGCTCTCTTGTAATTTCCCGCCAGGAGTTGCGTGTGTAGACGAACCGGAAGCAAAACTGCCGGGGAGGGGGAGGTGGAGGATCGCGATGATTCGCTTTGAGGTGGTGCTCTCGCCCGCAGTCTTCGATGGTGATCTTCTCTGCTCCCGTTTAGAGTGCCCTATTTAGTAGCAGATTTTTACTTTACTTTCTTCATAGTAGTATGCCTTTACGAGTCCTAGTCCTTCATTACATCACTCTCATTGTAGCTCGCATCCCAATTAACCTTATTGACATTACGTGGACACACTTTGCCTCCCTCCTTCTTTATTGCACCAATTTTTCAGTTTTGCTCTGAACAAGAAATCCAAATTAGTTTATTCATTTCTTCAGTGTCAACATGTGTCCGATTTTACTGTGCAGTTATATGCGTGAGACAGTTTTGTTACATTTAATATTTAGGGACTAATAATACTTTAAAAGTAGTGCCTTGTATTAATTATTAATCTTACGAGAGTAATATGATAAACGAATTATCTGGATACTCTAATTATATTTATTTCAGTCAGATTGGTTTCTTTCTCCTGTTAAGTTTTAAATTGAGCGCAGTGAATTGAGTCGTTAATCCTTTTTTCAGTTGAATTGACGGTTGAAAAAGCACATGACATGTTCACTAGATAGTATTTATGGCTTTATTTCACGTATTTTATTGTTAACGTATTTATCTTTCATTCATAGTGACTTTCTGTTGCACCACGGCGGTCGTCAAAACTAGGCTAGTGATCCACAGAGTTCAAAAATAACTTCGTGATGGTGGTAATTCATTTATTGCCAGAGGCGTATCCAGAAAAGTTGGTTCAAAAATATTTATTCGCAATGTCAGGAATTGTTTGGTGAACGTTTATCTTAATATTGAGTCAGATAAAGAAAACTTCGCTATCTCTCTGATTAATTTTTAATTTCTGGCTCTGCTTTCCAATCTGAATGAAGAGGAAATACTGTTGTTAGTTTAAAAGGTATCAATACACTCTTAAAACGCCTGGCATTACCAAGGAAAGCAGAAATCACTCTTTTCAAGTTGTCGTGAAGTAGAAATATTCCACCTCCCGACAAGTTTTATAAAACTGTCACACTTCTTTTAATTTGAAAAACAGAACGGTTTCTATCTACGTTGCACGAACAACACAACGCTTGAAAGTGTAAATACTCTCCAATACCTTGCGATAATCCAGTTTAGTTACAAGTTCTCATTTCGGACGTGGATCTTTATGGATTCATCGTCAGATATATAAAATATAAAACTCCAAATGAATACGTGGTGTTTGCATTTTTGAAAATGTATTTTTTTATTTAATAGGTAATTATTACATACAAATTAGAAAACTTGATGCTAAGTGGCTAGGCCGAAGGCCTTTAAGCCGTTACAATACGTACATTCTACCGCGTTCTAACCTTTCGTATTTTGGTAGTCACCCCAAATGGTCTCTCCATCGCATCAATGCCGCGGAAAAGAGACCATAAGGTACGGCTGAGGAAAAAAACCCTGAAGGGGGAAAATCCTGCCGTCAGAAGCAGAGTACATGCTAATCTGTCCGATTTTTGTTTTTAAACTATTTACTTATTTGCCGCGGGCGTCAGGCATTCTCCTTCCAGTGTTTGGCTTCAACACCTGAAAATAAACAGTACCACACAAAATCGTCCGCACCAACGCTTGTGCCCTTACATTTCCAATTGCCACTTCCCTTCGCCCCCGAATGTGCTTATTACTTTAACCATTATTTTATTTTTATTTGTTTTATTTATTTTAATTTATTTAATTGATTTTAATTTAATTTATTTTTATTGACTTATTTATGTACTTAACCATTGTCAACGACTTATGGCTTTTTTACTGTTTACTAACTTAACATAATACACTGATTAACTTATTGTTAGTGTATTGACTTATTTATTTATTTCTCTCCAGTCTAGGCTCCGCTCGTACTAACCAGTGCTGTTTTCCAACTCCCTAATTTCAGTGTCCCAAATGGTTCGAAGCTTCCCTAGAAATGTTCCCAATTTTTTCATGAATTTAAAAATGTATATGAAATAGAAAAATGGATAATGGAGCAACAATATCACGCATTAACGTGACATTTCTTGTTTAGTAAAAGCGCCCGGTGTACACCGCAATATGGAAATTTTACCGTGAACTCAGATTGGTTTTTGTTTCTGTTGCGTTGTTTTCTCCGTAAGTCGATTCGAGCCGGAATTGTAGGAGGCGTTGCGCGTCCTGGGTAATCGGCTTAGCCTATTTTTACGGTCGCCGCAGCACGTGGCTCCAGGGGGCCTAGATAAGCCTCGGCGTCACCGCATGCACCACCTCACCAATCCCGCACCCGCCTCGCCCCCCGCCTCGTCCTTGTCCCCGCCTCGCCCCCACTCGCCCCAACCTCGTCCTCTCTCCCGCCTGCCCTGCCTCGCCGTCGCCCCCGCCTCGTCCCCCTTCCGCCGTTCTCACCCCTCCATCGTCCCGCCTCGGCCCGCCCCGCCCCGCCCCCGCGGCTCATCCGCCCTGCCCCGCTCCCTCGCGAGGACCAATTGCCGGGGTCATGGTCGAGTTGCTGTACGCGGGTGAAGGAACCTGCACGGCCGTTAATCACCGACTTGTAACTTAGCTACTCAAACATTGTTCTGTTTCTTTCACGACTGACGATTTAAGGCTCCCACAGACCGACGTGGTAGATCCGCAACGGGTGCGGCGCGGAAAGTTCCGAGCTAGACGCAGCCGCGGAATTTGCGAGACCGTTCACACCGGAGCGTCAATTACGAGTCAGCTTTTGGTGACGGTTGGCAAGGTCGCTCGACACAGAGGGGAGGGAAGACTCCCGAACTCGGGCGGACTTCCCCGAAACTCGAGCTACAGTGGAAGAAACGCGTCTGACAGCGTTGCAAATTTCGCCGCTGATTAAACGCTGCCAATCCGTTGCCGCGATGCTCGCCTGCCGCGTAGGTCTGAACGTGCTGAAGGCAACACGTGACGAGAAACTTCTGCAGCGCTCTCCCAACAAGTCACCAACACCCTGTCCCTCCACAGGGAGACGAAACCCTGTGGACACTTCCACTCGTCAGGTTGAACCTCTCGCTGCAGCAGGGAAGGTCCCCCTCCACCTGCGGCTGCGAACTGCGCTGCGCCCACGGAGCTCATGGCCAAAGAGGGCGACCACCGCAAACAGGAGATATTCTAGCGGTGTACCCTTCAGGATTTATCACGTGGAAGAGCAGAGGGCACTTGCCGGAGGTAGCCTTCTGTTTCTCGCGGAGGATATTCGAATCCTCTGCAAAGACCACGTCCACTTAAAATTAGGGATAATATACGATTAGGAAATTACTACGAATCTGTGCACGAGGCTCAAAATGCACCAACGCATTTAAATTAGCCCTCAGAATCTATAAATGAAATGTTTTATTAATGGTTTCATTCAGGTAAACTTAATGCTCCTGCTCTCATACTAATTCACATTCATTTTGAGATTTGAGACTTGAATAAATACAAGAATTAATTTTTAGTATATTAATAAAAGGAAAATATTTATTAAACTTGAATGAAAAATTTGATAAACTCTGATGTATAGTCGGAAAACTCTCATTCATTAATCGAGTCTTCAACTGGTTGAATCACGCAGCTGCTGTTTCCCAACGACATCAATTAGCAGCTCTTCCTGAGTCCCTGTACATAGCTTGCTTGCGCGCTCACATCTGTAACCCTCTCCCTCTCACACACCCACACACACATACACACGACTCCCGCATCGGAAGTGTTGCATACAAAGGTTGTGCTCTGTGTACATATTTGTGCTCTCGTAGCTTCTGAAGCAATTAACGTACTCCTTGGAAACCAGGCTGTTACAGCTGCGACACAGACTTTGATAATGAATAGTGAATTATATCTATACATCATAATTAATCCCACATCTGACTAGGTTTTCATAAATTTAAATAGGTTTTGTTGTGTGAATGGAAGTGAACAGGATGTTAGGCCCAATAAGGTTATTAAGATCTGGAGATCGTTTGCCATGTCATCGGAAAGATGAATGAAATTAGAACAAGAGTATGAAATGCCCAAAGTAGGAATAGTGATCATTATCTAGGGGTAACAAATATACGAAATGGAAAGAGGTCGAATGTTCTGTATACTGGTATTAAATATCATAAATTTCTTGTTATAAAATTTACGTTTTTGTTCTAGTTGAAACATATCTCCCTGCAGCGTATAATTTGCGATTCGTTCTTTAAGGAATTCGCCCCAAAATGGTGGGCAAATATGAGGATGGTAGCGCGTGGGAATATTCATTGCTATTCGCAGTACGGGACTTCCAGAATCAATCTGTTGCGTTATCTGTTAGCACTTCATTTCGCATTCTGCTCACTTTGCAGGTCGATGTGCTTAGAAAAGCACGTTTGAAACGTGTTCTGTTTTTATATTTCTGTTATCTCGCCCCTCATACGTGTAGTATTGAGGAGGGAGTCTTGCTGGAGATGGCTGCGATCTGTGAGGAATGGACGTGAGGAATGGACCGTGAGGAATGGCCTGAATGAGAATGGGGATTGGGGATGAGGACAGAGTGGGACACGAAAGGTTGTAGCGTGTTGTTTATGGTACTTCTGCCTCATCCCCTTGAATCTGATACGAGGAAGTCAGTGAAATGATCGATCAGAGATGCTGGGCGCTAGAATTATGGTCCAGACAGGAGCTGAATTCGAGCCAGATAAGTAGGTAGGCTCCAAAAGGAGCTTTCTTGTAGCCATTGCAGCCCTCAACCCAATTAAAATCGCTGATTACGAGTCGACGGTTGATTTTAAGTTCCTTTTTCCTCGTTTGAATTCCTTATTTCTGCAGCTTTCTGGAGCCTGTAGGACTGTCAGCTATCAACTTTGACCTAGCTACGCATTGTGTGGCTTCCACCCTCGGAATTCCCACCTGAAGCCTCCCTGTCTCACCTTGCAACTACTTATTATTGAAATTACAGATATTCTCGATGGTTCTAAATTTAATTGCAGTTAATGTAAATCTTTTCATAACAGCCCGATGTTAAACTACGACTTCTCCTCTAGATGATTGTGAATGAACAATAACTATACTGACAGACATTGAAAGAAATAAGTGCATGAAAAAATTGTATCGTTGACAAATGCCATGTAGAAGCCCTTTCCTTGCACAGCAGATTCGGGGAAAGAACTCGTCTGAGATTTGTCGGTTCTTCAAGGTCGCCTCTCCACCCCTCACCTTTCCGCTTTGTGGGCGGCGGTCGCGTGAAGCACGATCCGCCCGCTAGGGTGCACGCAGGTCGCCCTCCCCCACCACATAAACCCTCGGCCCCAAACTCCCCACCGCTGCCGTCTCGTGCTCCCCATTGGCATCTCTACCACTCTCAGGTTCTTTCAGCACTCGCCGCCGCCATTGGCGAAGTCCTCCACCCACGCTGTCCCACCCAAGACTTCAACTTGCACCTCCGCTATCCACTTCAACTTCTACTCCATCAGCAATGCCAACCTCTAAGTGAGAAAGAAACGTGGACTTACCTTGCCAGGCATCTATTTCTCAACTCGCATATCCAGTCACATCCAGTGCAGCCGAAGCGCCTAAGGGAGGTGAGGATAGCTGGCAGGGGAAGGCGATGGGGGTAGTGGCGGAAGGTTGAAGGCTACGGGAGATGATCTGTAGGTGGAGGTAGATTAATTTTACTAAATGTCACGCTGCATTCGTATTTGTAAACAATTAAATTGTAAGGGACCATTTGCCGTACAAATGGTCTTATTCAAATTGAATGTAGTGATTGTTTAGTTGTGCTGGTAAGATTGCAGTCGATTTCTTCCACAAATTATTTGTTCTCACGACAACTGAAACACGTCACATTGCGTGCGTATACAAAATTAGCTGCAGTGGAAAATATTTGTGACAAATTATTCCAGTTCTTTTTGATTTATTGTAATGCTTTGTTACTTTTTGAAACTTTGTCTACAAAACTTCAATGGATTTATTTTCTAAAATTGTAATGTATTACCACTTTTCTTAAAAACAAACTACAATACTTTTTTTATAATTTATTAATATTTTACTGTTTAATTGTAACATTGTCCTCATCTCTGACTCATTTCTTCCATGTATCAGACGTACAGGGACTCCGTAATGTTATTTTCTACTTTTTTTTACTAAATTACGGGTTCTGCCATGCATGTTTCCTCAGAATGGAACCAAAGTTAGTTTCATTCTAAAATTTTTACATCTAGAACTTCAATTCTTTCTGTTTTATTTACTATCTCCTTATTGCTTCCATTTTTCTTTCAGAAATACCTAACAATACACAAAACTGATATTTGGTCATCTGACTTTTGTGTCCAACTCAACTGCAAACTGCCGCGCTATTATAACAATGCCGTTGATATCAACTGCCTTAGGAATAGCCTCAGTATAATCTGAAACAAACACTATTGTGTGTTCTCTCCGCTTATATGTGGTATCGCTATAATGCCTACCATCTTCACTACCTTTAGTCCATTTTAGTAATTAACTATCTAGTTCTACCCGTAATCTCTACGTATACATTACAATGAACGCCATCCCGTACCCCAAGGAAATCAACATTGTCCAATTTATTTCAGTGACCTTTATGAGACTATTCAATTCTTAGATTGTTCTTAGTCTCATTTTCCTGGTGATGACTACCTTGTTATAACGCGGATCACCATCCCTCGAGGGAACATGGAGAGGTTACCTGTATCAGTTTGTTATTATGAGCACTAACTCTTTCTATGTACCAATCATTTTCTTATATTGATTCCAACATGTTCCACAATGATAATCTATTCATTTATATAAATGATCAACTCTTTTCCCGCAGAGATCATTTCCCCAATCGCTTCAGCCATCATCCTACTCACTTCGGTGATCATCTCTATCCATTTATTACAATAATCCACTCTTCCGCCAATCATTATTCTATTATGAAATTAATCAGCGTCCCATAGCTCGAACAGATTCCCTCCTTCCATTCATCTACATCGATTTGCAACTCTTTCTCCTCGCCGTCGCCTTCGCCATCCGCACCCGTGCTTTCGCAGCTGCCTCGGCCTTCGAGAGAGTAAAATAAGGCTTTAACTAACTGCCTCCGCCTTCGAGGGAGTAAAAGAAGGCATTAACTAACTGCCTTGGCCTTCGAGGAAGAGGCAGAGCCTGTTTGCGAAGAGCTCGATGGCGCTGGGCGATTTATTAACCCCCTCCTCGGTAACGAGTCAATATTTGCTGCTATTGGCAGCCACCATTTGCTCAGTTGAAGTCCTTTATGGAAACTCAGGCGAGACGGGTAATGAAAGGGGCACGGGGCCACCGATATCTGAATTTCTAAACAAGTCGCCAACTTTGTTACGCAGCCTTAATTCATGTGTCCTGCGACAAGCGAATACCTCGCTTAATTGTTTGCCAAGATGGAATTAACGCCTAAGTTGATTCTGGCGACTGCAGAGACGACTTCCTTCGAATTTTTCTTCGTCAAAGGAGAAAACATGGCGTGAAAAATCTCTACTTATTCTTTGTGAAGTGCGCATGCGCTTAGGACTTCGTGCCTTAGTGCACTCGAAGGGGAGCCAAAAGCGGGTCCACCTTGCAAAAGGTAAGCAGAAGGTTTTATTTTTTATTTTGTTTATATTGGTGTTAGTAAGAAACCCCTTAGTGTTCCACCTCGAAATACTTCGGAACCAGTTTTGATTGCCCTTTACCTCCCAAAAAATCGTGCAATTTTTGTTTTTTTTGCAAAATACATTTTTAATAGTTGATCATAACCCAAAATTAAGTTATGTACAATTTTAATGGTCATACAATTCTTTAAAAAGTATTTTTCTCGGTAAAAATAGTAAACGAGCTAAGAGATTTTAGTATTTCATCAAATTCTCTTTATTCTGAAGTTGTCAAAATTACTAATAGTCTCTCTAATCTAGTATTTTTGAATTACTAAGATCATTAGTAATTAATAGCTTTTTATTTATAGTGTCAATAATGCTTATTGAGGTTTTACTCGCGTTTGATACTTACTATAAAAGTGACTACAGGCTTATACGTTCTTTCAGTACAATAAAATGACGTTCGTTTTTATGTTCATTATTATTATTATTATTATTATTATTATTATTATTATTTTATCATTATTATGGTTACTATGATTACTATGATTACATTAATCTACTTCAAGAATGAACAACCATATTTAGTGGTAAATATAACACTATGACGTGTTTCATAATGATTTTAATATATTATTTGTTTATGAAAAACATTATGAAGATTATTGCTATTTAAAACAGATTTTGAAATCTTAAATCTCGGCCACGTCGTATCTCTTATATCGCTTCTAAATAGCTGCTAAAAGGCTCGTTTCCCTCATGACCCTTTTAGAACGGGAGATTTGCAATAAAAACGTTATCAATAAATAACGTTTAGGCATGTTTATCGTGAATATGTTAGTGTGTTTTATATGCGAGGGGAATTTGGATAAAGGTGATATGGTTATGGTGAAAAAGAAAGGTGTCATATTTATTCAAACATTGTTCTTTATGGGAGCATGTGACTGTACTTGAACTTTGGCAAGCAAAGTATATTAATCCAAAATTGATTTCAGAATCAGCTCGATGGAAAGTGAGCACACTCAGTCAGGTATATCAACAGCTCTTAGCTCACATAATAAATACAATTTCAAAACGTATGGTTTCATATGTGCGAAATACAATGCGACTGAATTTATGGAATCACAAAAAGGACTGTCCTATACACAGAAATTGTGTGCACAATATAATGAAGTTTTTGTTCATATTATCTTTAATCAACGCATCTGAAAATCATCAATATGAATGAGATCAAATCACACGCATAACTGATAAGGATTTGTTCGTAGAAGAAGCTCGATTGCAGATTGGGGACTAATTGTACTAATTCCTTCCATGGCATGGAAAGTATTAGGCCATCGAACGTGCTCACATTATGATCTGAGTTGTCAAACATGAACTGACAGAATACTTCATTATTTAGTCTTGACCAAACGTCAGTCGTCTTGAATAACGATGTCTCAAAGCACGATGAAGCAAATCCAATAGAAAATAAGATATTAATTAGGAGCTTTGGTCCCAAATTCTTGTATACACCTCTCAAAAGGAAAGAGAAAAATACTTATCTTACTGCCGATACGACGGATTTCCCAACGATATCCATTGCTTTCATTAATGAGTCAATTGCACCGTTCTTGAGTTTTAAAATCCCTGACCCAATAAAGGCAACGTTTCTGCTACGACCGATTCAACATCTAAGAAATTGTGTGTTGGCAGGTATTCCTTTATTTGATGCATGTGTGAATGGGTAAAGTCGTAGGTTTCTGCGGCCAGAGCCAATGTCCGGGAGGGTAACACAGCCTTCGACGCAACGTCACGGCGTCCGGACAGAAATGATCATTTACACATGTGAATGGGTATGTTGCCGTTTAAAAGACTCTGAGATGTGCATGTGCGATACTATATTTCCTCTTTCGATACCTGCAGTAATTTAATATTTTGTATTTAACATTTCGAAAATATATGAACCGATGTTATGTTTTTTGCCTGTTACCTTCTCCATACCTGTATATCTTCTCCATACTTTTGAAGGAGGTACGATTATACTGCGCGGTTATCGGGTCGGTGATCTCCCTGTATTGACTCATCAAACCATCAATAAGTGCGCTTCCAAGTGGAATTATAGTGGACAAAACGCGAGTGCCACTATGCATTGCACAGTACGCCTTGGTAATCATGAAGATCTTGGCTGTCCGGATGACATATAAAATTTATATACATATGTATTATGTATATATATATATATATATATTGTAATGATTTCTGAGACTAGCCCGCAAGAATGCGTGGGACAAGGAACTTCTACATAAGCAAAGAGGAGCCAATAATTAAAGAAACAATAGACGACAGCGCCGCGTAAAAATAATTATTAGGAAAGTAATGGAAAACAAAAGGGGGGCAATAGGCATTGTGAACAGTGCATAGAACCCAAATTTAGGAACATTTTGAACCAAGAATCACGTTATTCGAGCCACGGGTTCCGTAAATATTATAAATGGTATAAATTGCATGTATGACAGCAGAGTTGAAGACATGGTGACCATTGTTCTACCTCTGAAAGTATATAATAAAACGAGTTTTATTGAATATCCAGTGAATGCATGGGTGGATTTTGGCCAAACTTACAGAAATTATAGGGAAAAATATTTAGATCAGGGCAAAATTTGTTACGGCGCGGGGGAATTTATGTAAGGCGTTAATAAATCAGTATCCAGTTCCATAGCATAGCGAGCTAAGAAAGAATTAAAAGAGCGACCGAAGATGTAAGTGACGTCATCACGAGTGGGGAAGACGGAAAATAAAGGTTTTTGGAAAAAGGAAAACGGGAAAGGGGAATTCGGTAATGTGATAATTACAAACCAAAAGTTAATAAAACTATGAAAGAGAGAGTAAGACGCAAGATGCCCCAAAGCAGTGAAAAATGTAAACATTTTCGAACATTTATTATGGTGATGGGCATATGTTTGGAAAAAAGACAGTCACTTGGATTGTGTAGACCAACAATGAAAACTGGGTTACAGACAGAACGAGTTCGGACGCGAGGATAATAGCACGCGTTTTTATGTGGTAGCTACTTTTTGAAAATTTTTGCGGAAGCGTCGTGTGAAACGTTGCTAAGTTATGTTGGTTTACATTTTTTTTACGTGGACAAAATCAAGGTAGTGATAAAGCGAGTGAATTCGGGATTAGGAACAATAACATATGAATAGACGCAACGCGAAGACTGATTTTAGTTACGCGATTGCAGTGTTAGGCAGCGGATGCGGACATCTTGTGTTACAGTTTTTATAACACGGAGTGTATCAGATTTCGGACAGTGATCAAAATAGAAATAGAACAATTTTGTAACACAATTCATGTAAGTCAACAATATTTCTGCACCGCGGGAATTTTAAAGTTTGTATTTCTTCGATATTCGTGAAATCGAGAATATTCTTTCACCGTGAGAACTTTAATATGATGGAAACGTCGTGTGTACTGGAGAACGCTTCGCAGCGTGTGTTCAGTAATGGAATTTGGTGGAAAATATGGTTTGGAGCAAATTGAAGTTGCAGCGCATTATTGCGGTACACGGGGAGCTACCAGCCGATAGACGGCGATGCGTGACGTGCGCCGCGTGTTCCAACATTGGCCATCATAAAGGGAAGTGACATATACATTTGTTTGTTCATTTTTTTAAAATTTTTTTTTGATCTGCAAGCATCTGTCCAAGACCAAGTTGTGTCTTTAGTTATAAGATGATAAGGTTAAAATTTCTTACGACAGAATGCGCATTCAGTGTGGATGAGTAGTCAGATTGCATTATAATTTTCAGTGTGAATGATTGTTTTTTTTATCTGTAGGGTTTTTTAATATTGAGTGGATTGTTGATTGTTTGGGGTTATATTTTGTGTGCCGACAGAGGGCCTTGTTTTCCTCCATGTGTGTGATGTGTTGACATATTCAAAGAAAACACGTAAAAGAGAAAGTAAATAAATAATGATGAACACATCCAGGTTCATCAATAGCCTATATCTAATGTGTTGTAATTGTAGTATTTAGATGCCGACCCAGGCACGAACGAAACGGACCCTTTCTTCAACTCCGTATGGAGTGAGCGCGCGGACTACGACATTGTAAGAGAGAGAGAGAGAGTGAGTAAAAGAAAATATATTACAATATGTATATTATTATTATAATTATTATTATTATTATTATTATTATTATTATTATTATTATTATTATTATTATTATTATTATTATTGGGTCGGTGATCTCCCTGTATTGGCTCATCAAACCATCAATAAGTGCGCTTCCAAGTGGAATTATAGTGGACAAAACGCGAGTGCCACTATGCATTGCACAGTACGCCTTGGTAATCATGAAGATCTTGGCTGTCCGGATGACATATAAAATTTATATACATATGTATTATGTATATATATATATATATATATTATTATTATTATTATTTCAGATATATAAATATAATAATATTCATCTATATTCTTTGAAGACTCTTTTAAAAGATTACACAGCTATGATTAGTCGTTAAATTAATCCTACATATTATCTCAATTCTAATGTTGCTTTCTTAAGCCTACGATTTTTTCAGCAGCTCAGCATTTAATGAATTATGCAGACATTTACCTATTTTTTGTAGTACCAGCTATGCCTTTTAAAGAACAACATGCCTTAAAGGTTTTTCCTTGAAATAGCAAATATTTAACATTTCTCTGGGAAACAGAATTTCAAAGTACTTTGGCCTCTGTGCGTTTTAATAATAAGTGAAGAAAAGTGGAGTTCCAGAAAGAGTGTTTTGCGAATTCCGAGGAAATCACAGGAATGGCTTTGGAGTTTGCGAGGATTTCAAAGCTGGAGACGAAGTGCAGTGCTTTGGGCACCCGGATGGGTGGAGGGCGCTCTTATGAGGGAGGGCTTTTGCTCTTATGA
>BLKR01008593.1:0-16779 GCA_011170035.1 Teleogryllus occipitalis
AATATTGACCTCAGACTATCCAATGCCCCCAAACAAACGACTAGTCCTCTTGTTTACCAGATGCATTTTCAGGAAATGAGGGTTGTCTATCCAGATCATGTATTCTTATACACAGAGGGTTCATCGTGCAATAACGCAGTGGCATGTAGTTTTTATTGTATTAGTCACCAAGTCATATTGGCTACATACTCAGTGCAGTACCTTAATTGTTGAAATGTATGCAATTCTTGAAGCCCTAAAATACATCGAGTCAGCGACATTGCGCCATGCAGTTCTCTGTTCTGATTCAGCTCACTTCAAGCCGTCTCCCGTTCTTCCTCAGACTACCTGGCGGAATCAATTCAAAATCTCATTGATCGCCTTCTGTCTCGCCACTGTGATCTGGTGCTGAGTTGGGTCCCAGGCCATGTGGGAAGCATAAGGAACGAGGTGGCTGGCCAGGTGGCAAAAACGGTTAAGGAGAATACTCATGTTGACATTCCTTTTTGTACCATCGTCCGATGTTTAAGCTTCGTTAAAAAGATACATCTTAAGAGCGTGGGACACAGTGGCAAAATACCACCTATAAACTAGTGTAATAAAGGATTCTGTTAATTCCTGTCGTTCCTCATCCCGACCTTCCAGGCGTCAGGAAGTCATTTTAACCTGTCTGCGTATCGGACACTGCTACTTTTTCCCACAGTTCCCTCATTCGAGGTGAATCTCCTCCTACCTGTGATTCATGCAGGACGGTTCTCTCTGTGGGACACGTCCTCCTGAATTGTATGAAATTTGTTGGCAGCCGACGAAGACATGGTGTGGGCAACTCTCTACGAGAGGTGCTCGGAGATGACGATTCCGCGCTCTCAAGGCTTTTTTGTTTTTTGAAAGAAAGTGGAATATATAATTTAATCTACAGATAAGGGCAATAATGTATTATGTTTTTCCTGGCCCCAGATTTACGTTGTTGAACTTTGTCTTATTTTCTTGTATATTTCATTCGTAATTGAAACTTTGTTTATAGTGTATGAATGTGCTTTTTCGGTTAAGTTACATCTCCAACACTTTTACGACAACCTTTATTATTTTAAAAATACAATGACACGGGCGCCAATGACCATAGAATTTGAAGCGCCTTTTAAACTCAATCAACCTGAACAAAACCTTCATGACCACACCACCTACTAAGGGAGAATATTATTAGAACATAATAAGTCTAGAATGTTAGAAATTGTATAAGAAAAAAATATTGGTTGCAAATGTAAATATGTTCATACGCTATAAAACAGGAATTATGTTTTATGGATTTGAAAAACGTTGTACGTGATGGAAGGAAGGAGTTCGTTTTCGTTTTTTAGCGTACCAAAAAACAAAACGATTAGCCAAAATTATCAAATCATATTGTTGGTTGTAGATCTTAGTTACCAGTTGTGAAGAGTGGTATGAACTAGTGGTTCCGTCGAGGTGGGTCGGTTCACGTCCTGACGGGGGATGTAACAAGGGTTCTCAGGTATTCCTTTCTTTCACCGGTCATCTTTCTTCTCCCTATCGGTCATTCTTCGGTTTATAACACCCTATATCTTTTCTTCCCCTTTTATTTCACTGTCCCTCCCTGTGTGCTGAACGCCCACCTATGTGTGTGTTTGCCGTGCATGGTGACCCGTGTCGGAGTAAAAGTGTGTCCTGGCGGTTGAGGAGTCAGTTTTCCCACTACTCACCTTGTGTTACGTTCTGTTTTGTACTTAGGGATTCGTTGTTAACGTATATTTGGGGACATTCCTTGTCGGCTTCAATACGGTTGCTTTGGCCTCGGACTCTTCTACACGGGCGGTCGGGAGCTAACCCACTCCCGACCAATCGGCTTGGACTAGGTTTTGTACTGAACTCCGGGGTGAGCGAGGGGGATCCACGGTGGTGCATCGCTGTGTTATTCCCCCACTACATCCCCGTGGCAACCCTGGCACTCCGGTGGAGTGTCCCCTTATTGGGCTCCGTGGTGAGTGGGGACCACGGGGATGAATCTGATATCCTCTTCATGGATAATAAACCTTCCCCCGCCCTCTTCCGTAAGGAAAAGGAGATTTGTAGGTGCAACTGTGAACCTTGATAGTTTCTTTTTTAAAGAATCTGATAGACCAATGAAGCCCTGTTTCCTCGTCATGTCGTGTAGAAACGATGGCGAAACAATGAACGTCAGTCCCATAACACTGGCCAGAGCTATTGAAAAATTTGGCAAGTTTCAGGTGGTGATTCGTCAAAGAAACGGCACAATCCTTTTCGAATGCCGCACTGATGAACAGATTAAAAAATCTCGGATATAAAGGAAATGACCCGCCTCCAGGTGGTGTGTCCGCCCACCCGACCTTAATCTCTGCAACGGTGGTGGGTGAACAACGAAGATTTTGCATCAGAAACGGAAGACAACCTGAAAGCCTTCTTTCAACCTTTTGGTGTATCTGATATTTCCAGGATCCAGCGGAGAGTGAATGGGGCTCACCCTTACGTCAACGCTGATACATACCTTAGACCATCCACTTCTGCCAGAGAAAATAGTATTTAGCTTCTACAATCTCCGTGTTAGGCAGTATGTCCCAAATCTTCTGTGCTGTTTTAAACGCTAGAGGTTTGACCATTCGCAGCCCCGTTGCATGAGCGCCGCTGTCTGAGTACACTGTGGAAAATAATCGTGTAACGAATCGAACTGCTCCGCAGATCCAAGGTGCGTAAACTGCTCTGGGAAGCATCCATCGAACTCAAACCAGTGCCCCATCTTCTTCAAAGAAAGGGAGATCCAGAAGATCCGGATCTCGGAGATAAGTTTCCTTTTCTGAGGCACGACGTCGGGACCAGACGCGTAACCCTGTGGATATGATCCGAAATGTTGCTGATACTGTGAGTCAACAGCAGACGTAATTAAATTCTGAAAACCAGCCACCGAAAGCTATTTCTGTGCTCGATGCTGCCTGTCAGGTGTCCTTTGAAGACATCGACGGAGATGCAGATACCAGATAACTGTCCCATCTGAAACGAAGGAAACAGAATCTGTAAATCTTTCGACAAACACACAAAGGCATCAGGCTCAGAAACAGAGACCGACAAGCCCTATTTCTAGATCCAGGTCGCCTGTATGAAAAGACCGTGGACTTCCAACACATGCGACTCTCTCTAGCAGTAGTCAAGACGACTCTGCAGGGAACGAGGAGCCCCATATGAACTCTTGCATCACTCTTCAATAGAGAAGGAAAAAGAAAGAGAAACTCTACACATAACTGCCCTAGAAGCGAAGAAACTTAACACCTAGAAATTATTTCTCTCCTTTCGTGGAACCTCAATGGCTTTCGTACTCGTTTAGACGAATCAAAGTTGATATTGTCTTTGCATAGACCCGTGGTTATCTGCCTGCAGGAAACACATCTTCCTGAGCACGCCCTTCGTGGCTTTTGTTGTTACAGGTAAGAAATTGATGGCCTCTATGCTCATGGCGGAGTCGCTACACTTGTCACAACCTCCCTGGTGCCTAAACAAATAGACGTAAGATATCTTGCGTTCGTGTGAACTTCCGCACTATTTCTATCACTATTTGCAACGTCTATTTCCCGCCTGGAAAAGTGTCTGAAGAAGAACAGGAAGACGTGTTTTCTCAGTTGCCGCCCCCTATTCTTATTGTGGTGGACTTTAATGTCTACAATCCCGCCTGGGTAGCACAAGGTCATGCTCGAGAGGCCATATAATTGAAAATATTATTGACAACCAGAACGCAATTGTCCTGAATACTCGCGAAAGCATATAATTTTCCGTGGCTTCAAACACTTTCTCGTCGGAACATCTGGCTTTCTGCAGTCCATCTCTTTGTACAACCTTTGAGTGTCCGTCCTCGGCGACCTGCATGGCAGTGACCACTTCCCCATTCTGGTGAACTTCGATATTCCCGACCTAAACGTTGCCCGCTCGCCTCGCTGGGTAATCCACCGAGTTGATTGGAAAACATTCGAGAAAGAAATACGGATTTCGGAAAACTGTTCAAACGATATCGATGCTATTGTCGCCCATTTTACTGATGCCGTTCTTCATGAGGCGTCAATTACTATTCCGAAGTCTTCGGGTCGCCCATGACATCCCCCTGTACCATGGTGGAATGCCGATTGTGCCACCGCGGTGCGTGATCGGAAGCGGGAATTAACAAAGCCTAGTAGGTTCCCAACCATGGATAATCGAATAAATTATAAAAGATCCTGAGCCAGAGCTAGATATACCATACGGGAAAGTAAGGCTGCGTCCTGGAGAGCTTATATTACGTCACTGCGTTGCCGTATGCCCCCTGGAAGAAGACTCCCTTCGCCGTCTGTCTCAGGGCTTCTGGTAAATGGAAATCTTCCTACTTCTCCAGAAGATATAGCCGAAGAACTGGCTTCTCACTACGAGTATATCTCCAGCTCCGTATATTTCCTCCTGGGTTTCAAAAAACCAAAAGAAGAATGGAAAATTGCAAATTAGATTTCTCGAGTCGCGTGGAGGAAGATTACAATGTTTTTTTCTCCATGGGTGAATTTCCTGTGCTCTCGCCTGTGCGAAAAATTCTGCTCCAGGAACAGACCCGATACACAATCAAATATTGAAACAATACCTGAAAACGCTCGTTCTTTTCTCCGCATTTTTCAACCAGATTTGATCTAAACATGCTGTTCCGTCCACGCCCTCGGCGGCGGGTCGTTGTTTCCTCCTTCGGAGACTAGCCGCACCCACCGCATGCACCCGGCGCTCCCACCGCTGGCCATCCTCACCGCCGCCTCCCCCACCCCGGCTTCCGCCAACGCGTCCCCCGAAGGCCCGGCAGCCTCTACCCCAAAACGGTCGCCGTCTCTGCTGCAACATACATTCCCCACGACGCACAAAGCAAGCCCGGCCCGGCGCCATTTTCTGTTTTTTACTCTCGAGTGTTGGACGTAACCCCACTGCCTGCGGCAGGGGCTGCATATAGTCGCTCATCGAGCAACAATTCGGCTTTCGGCAAGTCTGCTACGTCGTGCGCAGACGAACTTTCAGTCCGTATGTGAGTTCCGGCTGACCAACGCAAGCCAGATTCCGTGCTGTTCTCCCATTGAGGCGTTACATCCGCGCCCTTCCATCGACGGACCTTGTGGGAGCGCGCATTTATTCGCGCTCTGGCAGTGCAACGCCTCAGGCACACCGCCTCAGGCACACGGCCGCAGGCACACGGCCGCAGGCGCACGGCCGCAGGCACACGGCCGCAGGCGCACGGCCGCAGGCACACGGCCGCAGGCGCACGGCCGCAGGCGCACGGCCGCAGGCGCACGGCCGCAGGCGCACGGCCGCAGGCGCACGGCCGCAGGCGCACGGCCGCAGGCGCATATGCACATCGCCGGCAACACATGCACTATTGCCCTTCAAACTGAGATCTGTTAAGGTACGTTTAAGAACAATCCAGTGACTGGTTCTGAAGAAAAGTCGTTTAATGGACAACGCTTTCAGTAACTGTGGTGCATTTCATCGACTATAATCAAAAGCCACTTCAACAGCACAAACTAATCCTGCCCTCAGCAGATAAGGGGAAAATACAAATCCTTACAAATGTAATTATTGTGAAAATAATAATAAATAGTATGTGCAATGTGATTAAGTTCAATTCAGACACCCACTGCATTCTCCCTCAACCAGTGCCGCCCCCCTCTTCGCCCGGGCAGCTCAAAGCCCGGCGCGGCGTAAGCTTTTCATTGCACAGAGAAGGCACCGTTCAGTCCGCTAAAGCAACACCCTCCCTTCCTGGCTAATCTTCCCTTTCTCTGTACACATGCCGTACCAACGATTTGGCGTGAAGACATTGTTCTTCCAATCCCTAAAGAAGGAAAGGACAGAACACACCCATAAGTTACTGCCGAATCTCGCTCGCAAGCAGTGTGTGAGAGATGGTAAAAACACGTCTGGTATGGCTCCTGGAACAAAAGAACCTATTTTCATCTCTTCAATGTGGCTTCAGGGAGCACAGGTCAACCATAGACCTCTTAGTCACCCTTACCAAACAGATTTCCACTTCTTTCGTGATACCTCAATAACTTGTAGCTCAATACCTGGTTTTCTTCGATATAGAGAAAGCATATGACAACACCTGGAGGTACAGCATTCTTCGCACCTTGCATTCTTGGGGCCTTAGGGGACGGCATCACTTGTTTCTAGTAGCTTTTCTTTCGTCAAGATCTTTCCGTGTCCGCCTTGGTGTCACGTCATCACTTGGTGTCAAGTCACCAGTTACAAAACGGTGTTCCCAGGGATTGATTCTGAGCGTCACTCTCTTTGCCATTGCTATCAATAGTATTGCATCAGTAGTCCGGGAGCCTATGAAGGCATAACTGTTCGTTGAGGACTTTGCCATTTGTTTTGTTTCTCCAAGAGCATGCAGTTTATTGAGAGGCAGTTACAACTTGTACTCAACAAATTGCAGGAATGAAGTGATGAAACTGGATTGAAGTTCTCCACCTCAAAACCAACTGCATACACTTCTGCTGAATTCATCACCTCCATAATCATCCTGAACTTTTTCTTGGGGGTCACCAGCTTCCGCATGTTGAATCCGCAAATTTCCTCGGGTTTACATTCCACAAGAGCTTAACCTGGCGAAAACACATCCGTAAATTTCAGGGCCGATGTGTATCACCTTTAAATCTCCTTCGCACTCTTACTGGTAGCTCTTGGGAATGGGCGCAGACCGTCTGTGTCTTTTGCGTTCTTGTAGAACCCTCATCCGCCCTATCTGGGATTATGGATGTATAGCGTCTCCATCAACCCTCCGGCCATTAAATACCTTACACAATGCCGGTATACGGATCAGTACAGGTGCCTACCGCACGAGTCGCATCGAATGCCTCTTGGCCGAGGCTGGAGAACCATTTCTGAGACGAAGGCGAGATATTTTGATTGCCTCATATTGCGCGAAATTATCCCCTGTGGATGCTCCCTCACGCCAAGCAGTCCTCCACCCAATCCACTCGACTTCGTATGCACTTAAACCATCGTTATCCCATCCATTGGGAATCCGTCTCCGTATAATTTTACAGAAGCTTAATATAAAATTGCCCAAACCTGTGAACCTCCCCCCGAAACCTTGTTTCCCCTTGGAAACTACACTGGCCCATAATAGACCTCAGAATGTCTAACCTCTCTAAATCCTTAACTCCCCGTAGTACGTTCCTAACGGAATTTCAGGCGATAAAATTTACGTATCCTGGCCGTTACTTCATTTACACTAATGGCTCCTCCCAAAACGGCAAAGTCGGATGTGCCTTCTGCCATAGTGTCACGCAAAGTTTTCGATTACTCTCTTCGTGCAGCGTCTATACTGCAGAAACGTATGCGCTCTTGAAGGCACTTAAGTTTGCTGAATCGATGTCATTAAGGAAAGCAGTGATCTGCAGTGATTCCAAAAGCTTTCTCGAATCCATGTCTTCCTTCTCGTCTTGTGACCCTCTGACAATGGCCATCCAACACCAAATCCATCATCTATTGGTTCGCCGCTATATCTTTTGCTGAATCCCTTAGTACGTGGGATTAAGAGGAAACGAAATAGCCGACCAGGCAGCCAAGTCCGCCACGAAGAAAAAAGAGTTAGACATCTTTACAGCCACCACGGAAGACACTAAGCTCTTTATCAAACGCTCTATCCTCAGTGAATGGCAAACAGAGTGGCAAAACTCTAATTTTAAGCTCACGAGAATCAAGGATTCCGTAAATCATTGGTCTTCCTCATCTCGTGAAGCTAGGCGTGAGGAGATCATTTTAACACGCCTTCGGATCGGTCACGGCCATTTCTCCCACGAATATCTCCTCCGCGGAGGCCCACCCCCTACATACGAATGTAAAATAGATCTTACCGAGGAGCATATTCTCTTGCACTGTGGTAAGATAAGAGAGAGTCGCAGAAGGCACTATCTTACTAACACCCTAGCGGAGATTCTTAAAAATGACGAAACATCTCCCTGCAAGCTTTTTACGAGAGACTACTTCTACAGCCTTATCTAAGAGAAGAAGGTAATGCCAATTATTTGGCTTTTAGTTCGAAATTTTGAAGTAATTAACTGGCTCACTTCTGCCAAACCCTCTTTTATTAGGGCACGTTCCTTTTTAGTTTTACTTTGCTTTCCATTTAAAATTTTAATTTTTGCTTTAGCTTGGCACTGCAACATTGCGTACTTATCTTAAAATAATTTGAGACGGGCGCCAATGACCTTAGTAGTTGAAGCGCCCTTAAACTCAATCAAAAAACTAGTAGTGCCACAGATGGCACAGACTTTCTCGTAAGTCTCTTTAGTGTGTGTCTCTTATCTTACTTTTCGGTAAAGTACCCCCAAAATTTATATACGTAATTCTTTTCAAAATTGCAGGACTGAGTATCGGGACTTCGGGAGAATATTCATTTTAGAAAAAATCCTACGAATAGTTTAGGCGCTAGTATTGTTTACTGGCGAACGGATGATTTGGAAAGAAAAAAATACTTTTTAAAACTTTTCGAGGGATCCCAAAACGTGTATTTTCGTTAAAATCTCTGATAGATTTTTTGCAGCAAAATCAGAACTTTCTGTATGTATTGAATAATATACTATGTATAGTATTCTATACATATACATGCATTCAAGAAACAAGTTATTTAGCATAATTCGTCTTCGAATGGTTCGTATGATCTGAATTCTTGTGTGTTATATCCTAAAATCGGATAAGCACTTCTCCCCATAGTTCGTCGCACAGTTTTTACTCTTTTAGATCTTAAATAAATAAACATTAGGTCGTAACATCACTTTACCAATTATCCGTGCTATGTACACAGTGCGAGATGCAAACTACGTATTGCCCATAAAGGTTTCGGACTTCGCTTCTTAGGTTCCAGGTCAATCGGTCCACAGCACTATGTCCAATTAACACAAAGTCCACTACACAAATGTCCACAGCAAAATGTCCCTAAATGGAATGACTACATCAAAAATGTCCACTATAAGGTCCACTGAACAATGTCTGCAAAACAAAATGTTGAACAAGCAGGAATGTACAAAATTAATAATTTCGAGTTCTGTTCGACCGAAATGTATTGCAGGGAGAAGTGGCTCAGGGCATCAACTGATGTCACTGCAGTGCCTCTGACCGGGAGGTCCTGGGGTTTGAGTCCCGTCGGTGGAAGGTTTTTCTACACTAGATAGTTAGGTCGAGTTCTGTTGGTGTTTGAAGGAGAATTCTAGAGGCCAGCTGCCCAGCCTGGTAGTTTTTCGTGGTTTCTCCGATCAATACCAGGCGAATGCAGGAGCAACACCCTACCAAACGGGCCACGGACCTCACGCGATCTTTCCTTCCCATATCTCGTCCTATCCTCAACCCCTTACACACACACACACACACACACACACACACACACACACACACTTACTTGCGCTACGCTACCACTCATGTTGGGAGGCCGGTCGGTAGCTTAGAGCTTGTCCCGACTGGGGCGGTGCCCCTCTGATGAGAAGAGATACCTGGTTAAGGGGAAACCCCGCTAGTCGACGGTAGGTCGGCGAAGGATCTCGCCATCCAGCGGGGGCAAGATCATCGCCACCTCCCGTGCAAAAAACATGCACTACACTTACGGGACGAACGACCTTACCTGTTGACGCACCCGGAATCACTAGTAATCAATCACGATATGTATTGTCTTCATTAATAATGAGATGCGCCATCAATTGCTAAAATATGCATGCAAACATGCACTATCGAATAGCCAAATATATACGATGCAGGATAAAATTGGACAAAAATGCACAATCAAATTTTATTTTACTTGAATTTTTTAATTCAGTTGCCCTTTTTAAAAGTGAACAATTAATAATTTTTCTGACCTGTTCAATGTCAAATACACTCTTTGTCAGAAAAAAGCTGTTTTTGAATGCAGGAAATTCCCTATTTACGTCACAAGACGTAACTGGAGCGAACTTCAAAGTCCAAATCTAAGCCAATTCTGCATTTTCTGATTTCTTACCACGGATAATGTTTTTTACATTTTGGAGAAATTTCAAGTCACGATTTGAATTTAATACTTTATGTAATTTCTCCGTAGCAGCCTCACCCTCATCTCTAAACATTAATTCCAGACACTTTAACGTCTTCAACAATTTTAAATGACTCCACTAGAGGAAGACCTGCTGATTCTAATTTCTGAATATAAGGAAAATATTTTTTTTCTTCATTTGAACGGAACCGGGATGTCATGTAATTTATATTTCCCTAGAAATCCTGTAAACGTTGGATTTGCTACTTTTTCGAACGGTATATTTGCCACTACTAAAGCATCACACATTTCCATTAAAAATGGATTAGTTACAGGCTTCAATGTTGCCTCAGGAACAAAAAATTGTATTAAGTGTGACATACTTTCTTTAATTTCTTTAAATTAGTCACTATGTTGAAGTAGATGCAATAAGCTGGCCCACTCGAAACATTTTAGAACATTTAATCTGCATAAATAAATTCAAATTATTTAGAGCTATATATTTCATATGAAGAGTATTAGAATTTTGCTACAAATTAACATATTTTAAATCAAATTTTACTCGACTTTTGTCGCAATTTGATGTCAGATTTAATTTAAGACAGGCTTACTTTACTAAAAGGTATTTACTAGATGTTCGGATTCAAACTATCTGGGCAGAAATTATAAAGGTTCGGATTTGAGATTTGGTCGTAGAAATCAGATTTAGTACGTACTACATGTTTTGTCGCACTACTTTCTCTTGTTATTAAAATTATTATTCTTACAGCCACTGCTGTGCTAATAGTACTTAAAATGAAATTAAAAAGAAAAAATGAAATACTTCACAAAGTACATTTTTTTCAATAACATTAAAAATAATCGAGGTAAAATTCTGAAACTCGAGAAAAATGTTTGGAAGGAATGTGCATACTGCCACATTTATTAATTAAAAACAATGCGCCAAACAGTTTCTACAAAATAATTTCTTGAACATCAAAAAAATCTCAAACCTGCTAAAAAATTATTAATAGTAATCCGAAGATAATTATTTTCACTACAATAAAAATTAAAGGTTTCTTTTTCAGTTCATATCTATTTCAACATTCTCTTACCCTTTTTTGACATTGTTTTATCCTTTTCTGAGTTTCAGTATTTCAAATTATATATTTTTTGCAGCAACATTAGAATTGAGGACTAAACATTTCGACTAGGAAAACACCATTAGTAGATTTTTTTAATTGATCAATTTCTACAGTGTAGCCTGCTTACTTCTTTATTACACTAATTGCAATAAATTACATTTTCACCCTCCAGTAAAGTGTTGTTTCCAATCCTCCAATAATATCCAATACACTCCAAATTCCTAGTTTTTACCTTGCAGGATCGTATGGTAGTGCGAGGGAATCAAATAAGCGCCCTGCTTCTGGAGGTTCGTGTATTTTCGTAAGAAATGGTATTGATTCTGTCTTCTTGTCAGAATTCAATTTATATGTAGTTGAAAAAGTTTTTGAAGTAACAATCCTACTTCTTACTACGCTCCGAATTATCTTACTTTGCATCTACAGACCTCCAACAAAGCGAGAATTACATTACCTCTTTTTCCTAAAAAATTTATAAATAATTCTGAACAAAATTGGTAATCTCTTTAAAATCCATTGTTGTATGTGGAGATTTCAATATTGATTTTCTGAACGAATTCCACGACAAAGAGAAGTTTCTCAATTTAGTTTATTCTTTTAATTTATTTATTACAGTGAATGTACCTACACGGAATACATTTAGATCACAAAAAGCATTAGATCAAATTATAATCAACAAAACTACAACTTGATACGAAATAATAACGAATAATCTAGGCTACAGAGACCATGATGCACAAATTCTTACAATTACTAATAACATGAACACTGACGCAATAAATAATACACGCATGTGCAGAGCGTTCACTAACGTTTACATAAAATTACTAGCTGACCCGGCGAACTCTGTTCCGCCTTAACAGCCGGTCCCATCTTTTTTTCGCGTCGCACTCACTGTGAGAAACTGTACTATCCTTGTTGCACTCATGATAATAAAGCTATTGCAGATTTGTGTTTTTCTCTCAAACAAAGAAGAATTTTAAAAAAACGCTCTGATATTAAATAGATAATTAAAAAATCTGTTACGTAGCAGAGCGTTTTTTTTTTTGGAATTGATTTTTGTTTAAGAGAGAAATACAAAGCTGTAATAATAGGGATCGGCTGTTAAAGGCAATAAATAAGCAGATTTTGGAATTTATTAAGTTAAATTGTTTATTAGAAAATGCAAATAAAAAATTAAGTAGATTAATCATTCATTATTGT
The DNA here is from genome assembly GCA_011170035.1 of Teleogryllus occipitalis. Classification (NCBI taxonomy): domain Eukaryota; kingdom Metazoa; phylum Arthropoda; class Insecta; order Orthoptera; family Gryllidae; genus Teleogryllus; species Teleogryllus occipitalis. The sequence goes on from BLKR01008593.1 coordinate 12,328, forward strand.
TCCTGTATTTTGGTGCATAGGTGAAGTATATATAGGTATAACGTAAGTATATAATAGGTGCAGTATATATAGATATAACGGCGAACGAAAAGCGGCTATCATTATCGCCTTCTGTTATCAGTGCGGCGTTACAACAATGGGTTACAACAGGCAACAATGACCGCTAACATGCGAAATCACGCGAAAACGTGCGTTCTCACACAGGAACGCTGTCGAACGGGATAAACAGTATCCTATGTCCGTCTCCTGGCTCTAAGCTTCCTGCTCACCAATTTTCAGCCAAATCGGTACAGCCGTTCTTGAGTTATAAATAGTGTAACTAACACGACTTTCTTTTATATATATAGATATAACGGCGAAACGAAAGGCGGCTTTCATTATCGCCTTCTGTTATCAGTGCGGCGTTACAACAATGGGTTAGAACAGGCAACAATGACCGCTAACATGCGAAAACGTGCGAAAACGTGAAAAACGTGCGTTCTCACACAGGAACGCTGTCGAACGGGATAAACAGTATTCTATGTCCGTCTCCTGGCTCTAAGCTTCCTGCTCACCAATTTTCAGCCAAATCGGTACTGCCGTTCTTGAGTTATAAATAGTGTAACTAACACGACTTTCTTATATATATATATATATATATATATATATATATATATATATATATATATATATATATACTAGCTGACCCGGCGAACTCTGTTCCGCCTTAACAGTCGGTCCCATCTTTTTTTCGCGTCGCACTCACTGTGAGAAACTGTACTATCCTTGTTGCACTCGTGATAATAAAGGTATTGCACATTTATGTTTTTCTCTCAAACAAAGAAGAATTTCAAAAAAACGCTCTGATATTAAATAGATAATAAATAAATCTATTACGTAGCAGAGCGTTTTTTTTTTTTTGGAATTGATTTTTGTTTAAGAGAGAAATACAAAGCTGTATTAATAGGGATCGGCTGTTAAAGGCAATAAATAAGCAGATTTTGGAATTTATTAAGTTAAATTGTTTATTAGAAAATGCAAATAAAAAAAGTAGATTAATCATTCATTACTGTTCCTGTATTTTGGTGCATAGGTGAAATATATATGGGTATAACGTAAGTATATAATAGGTGTAGTATATATAGATATAACGGCGAACGAAAAGCGGCTATCAATATCGCCTTCTGTTATCAGTGCGGCGTTACAACAATGGGTTACAACAGGCAACAATGACCGCTAACATGCGAAATCACGCGAAAACGTGCGTTCTCACACAGGAACGCTGTCGAACGGGATAAACGGTATCCTATGTCCGTCTCCTGGCCCTAAGCTTCCTGCTCACCAACTTTCAGCCAAATCGGTACAGCCGTTCTTGAGTTATAAATAGTGTAACTAACACGACTTCCTTTTATATATATAGATAACGGCGAACGAAAGGCGGCTATCATTATCGCCTTCTGTTATCAGTGCGGCGTTACAACAATGGGTTACAACGGGCAACAATGACCGCTAACATGCGAAATCACGCGAAAACGTGCGTTCTCACACAGGAACGCTGTCGAACGGGATAAACAGTATCCTATGTCCGTCTCCTGGCTCTAAGCTTCCTGCTTACCAATTTTCAGCCAAATCCGTACAGCCGTTCTTGAGTTATAAATAGTGTAACTAACACGACTTTCTTTTATATATATAGATAACGGCGAACGAAAGGCGGCTATCATTATCGCCTTCTGTTATCAGTGCGGCGTTACAACAATGGGTTACAACAGGCAACAATGACCGCTAACATGCGAAATCACGCGTAAACGTGCGTTCTCACACAGGAACGCTGTCGAACGGGAAAAACAGTATCCTATGTCCGTCTCCTGGCCCTAAGCTTCCTGCTCACCAACTTTCAGCCAAATCGGTACAGCCGTTCTTGAGTTATAAATAGTGTAACTAACACGACTTTCTTTTATATATATAGATAACGGCGAACGAAAGGCGGCTATCATTATCGCCTTCTGTTATCAGTGCGGCGTTATAACAATGGGTTACAACAGGCAACAATGACCGCTAACATGCGAAATCACGCGAAAACGTGCAAAAACGTGCGTTCTCACACAGGAATGCTGTCGAACGGGATAAACAGTATCCTATGTCCGTCTCCTGGCTCTAAGCTTCCTGCTCACCAATTTTCAGCCAAATCGGTACAGCCGTTCTTGAGTTATAAATAGTGTATCTAACACGACTTTCTTTTATATATATAGACTAGCTGACCCGGCGAACTCTGTTCCGCCTTAACAGCCAGTCCCATCTTTTTCTCGCGTCGCACTCACTGTGAGAAACTGTACTATCCTTGTTGCACTCGTGATAATAAAGCTATTGCAGATTTGTGTTTTTCTCTCAAACAAAGAAGAATTTCAAAAAAATTGATATTAAATAGATAATTAAAAAATCTATTACGTACCAGAGCGTTTTTTTGAATTGATTTTTGTTTAAGAGAGAAATACAAAGCTGTAATCATGGGGACCGGCTGTTAAAGGCAATAAATAAGCAGATTTTGGAATTTATTAAGTTAAATTGTTTATTAAAAATACAAATAAAAAAATTAAGTAGATTAATCATTCATTATTGTTCCTGTATTTTGGTGCATAGGTTGCACTCTTCAGTTAAGTACCTTGTGATACACGACATTTTTTGTTTTATTATCAGGCGCAGGTTACAACAGGCAACAATGACCGCTAACATGCGAAATCACGCGAAAACGTGCGAAAACGTGCAAAAACGTGCGTTCTCACACATGAACGCTGTCGAACGGGATAAACAGTACCCTATGTCCGTCTCCTGGTTCTAAGCTTCCTGCTCAACAATTTTCAGCCAAATCGGTACAGCCGTTCTTGAGTTATAAATAGTGTAACTAACACGACTTTCTTTTATATATATATATATATATATATATATATATATAATATTCTTATATATATATATATATATATATATATATATATATATATATATATTTCAATAGTTAGATTATGTTTTGTTGGTTTCCTTGCATTAGTAATTTCATACTTTTTTCACTTTATTTTTTCTTTCTTGTTTCTCTCTTGAATTTCTTATATGATATATATTTTCTCTGAATCTTTTCTGCCTTATGTCAAAACAAAAGAATTTTCTTAGATGTACTCGTCAGTTGTTTTTTCACCCAAAGCAACATTATTTCAACAACCGCGACTCAACTCAAAATCCCATACACTAATGTGTACGATTTTTTAATCGTTTCATTTTGATACTGGGACTAACTCTTTATTTGACGTGCATTATTTTTCTCAAAAACTTATAACTTAAAGTTTTGTGAATGAAAGATTATACTCTTAAGTTTTCCTCGGAATAAATATTACATTTCTGCTAACTATTTAATATGCGACCTAACTATTTAATATGACACTTTAAATAATAATTTTTTAAATTAACATAAATTACAGGAATGAACGCTCTTCTCAATTCAATTATCAAAAATACTGCAAAAGTGACGTGTATCAGCAAAAGCTGCCCATCTACTGAGCGACACTTCAAAAATCCAGGAATAAAACAATTGTATACTTACTTTCCGAAGGCGTTAATAACCCAGTTAGGATCTTGGCCTAACATCTGGATACTCACGGAACTCAGAGATCACGGAGAAGGGACCGAATGGGAATTGGGCATCAGAGCGACTGAAAAGCCTTAGGTTTATCTAGTAAAGAAGTTTAGGAAGGGAGAATCGCCTGAGATTCGTGATGTTTAAAGCAGGGCTGCTCAAGCGGCCCGCCCACTAGGCGTGCCTTGGACCAGCGCTTTCCTCCTACGATGTGGTCCGATGCTTGACGAGTTAGCCACCGGGCAAGCGGGGCGCGTGGCTGTAATTTAGAGAAAGACGAGTGGTACTCGGACAGTACAGCGGGCCATCCTTGGCGCTTTGATTCGAATACATACATTTGAGCAGCCCTTTTCAAACGGATATTTACGTTCAATTTGCCACTTTCACTTTATAACGTTGCTTGCCGAGTCAGTCGACGGATCGGGGGAAAGGGAGGGAGGCACTCGAATGCAATAGTGAAAGGTGAGAGGCACGCCGGCAAGTGCAGCCAGCCACCGTGGCCAGTCTGACCCAAAATATTGCACTTGAACTGACCTGGTTTAAGGTATTGCTCAGACATCTACCCAAAATCAATCAGAGGAAACTTCAGAAACGAATGATCAGTCAATTAAACAAAGATCAATTTCCTTATTTCCTGAAATATTGAGAGCATAACAAATCGACGGAGTATTTCGCAGCCTTTCCTTGCTGCATCCTGGTGAAATCACATATCACTATATTTGTAGCGCTATATAAAGTAGTTCATCTTAAAGTTTTCTACTCTGTGATGAAATTTATAAATCACATATTTATATTTCAGTGAAATGCACTAATTTTTATTTAGAAAATTTGTTTATTTTGTTACATAGGTT
>BLKR01008594.1:0-16769 GCA_011170035.1 Teleogryllus occipitalis
CGCCACTCACGTCACCTGCGCCACTCACGTCGCCTGCGCCACTCACGTCGCCTGCGCCACTCACGTCGCCTGCGCCACTCACGTCGCCTGCGCCACTCACGTGGTCCATATCATCACTCACGACGCCCATATCCCCCACGTCGCCCATATCCCCCACGTCGCTCTCAACGTCCACGTCGCTCAAAATACTCAGGTCGCCCTAAACACCCACGTCATCTGCAACACCCACGTCACTCAGGTCGCTCTAAACACTCACGTCACCCACAACATCCATGTCATCTGCAACACCCACGTCGCTCAAACACTCAGGTCGCCATCAATACCCACGTCACCCTCAACACTCTCGTCACCCTCAACAATCACGTCACCCTTAACAATCATGTCAGTCTCAACAATCACGTCACCCTCAACAATCACGTCACCCTCTACACTTGACACACGTCGCTCACGCATCACACACGTCGCATATACCACCCTCACTCCCTCCGCCCACGTTATCCACGTAGCCCCCTTGGCCCCCGCCATTCCACCGCCCCGAACCTCACCGCCAGCCGCACCCCCCATCCTCCGCCTACCCCTGTCCTCCGCCCCATCCCTTCCGTCCTCCACCCCATCCTCTTCGTCATCCGCCCCCATCTCCTCCGTCCTCCGCCGCCACCCCGTCCGTCCTCACCCCCACCCCCTCTGTCCTCCGCCCCACTCTCCCATCCTCCGCCCCATCCCCTCCGTCCTCCACCCCACCCACTTCGTCATCCGCCCCACCCCCTCCGTCCTCCGCCCCCACCCACTCCGTCCTCCACCCCACCCCCTCTCTCCTCCGCCCCACCCCCTCCGACCTGCGCCCCATTCCGCCCCACCCCTCCGCCCTTCCGCGTGCGCTGACACCGCCTCGCGCCTGCCCGCGCCGGCCGCACTCCTACTTTTTCCTCCGGAAATCTCTTTCCTTTTTTATAATTTGTAGTAAATCTTGGAGGCGGCGGCGGCGGCGGGCGCGAGTGCGGGGGCAGAGACTAGGTCAGCAGCGGCGGGGGCGCGCCGGGAGAAAAGGCACCCTTCTGCCCGGTCGCCGCGGAAATAAAGGGCGGAGCGAAAAAGGCCCGTTTGTTTTTATACCGGGGCGCAGGTTGGGAGCACGTGTGTCGGGGGAGCTAAGCAAGAGTTAATGTCGCTGGGCGGAGCGCGGCTGGCCCCGGCTGGGCGGGGCGCTTTTGCGGCGACCCGGGCACTCGGGGCGGCGCCACTTAAGCGGCCGCTTCAATTTGAAAGTGAAATGTTTCGCTGCACCTCCGCGCCGGACGCTGCGCCGCGCCAGCCTAAGGCACGCCACGCCCCCCTCGTCGCGTTTCGCCAAGTCCCCCTGCCACTTGCCCTTCCTACCTCACCTTCTTAACTTCTCGCCCCACTTTCACTTCCCGCCTTCTCTTACCACCTCCTCTTCCCACCTCCCCTTCTTAACTTCTCGCCCCACTTTCTCTTCCCACCTCACCTTGCCACCCCCCGTTCTCACCTCTCCTTTCCCCGTCCCCTTGTCACCTCCTCTTCCCACCTCTTTTTCCTACCTTCTCGATCTACTTCCTCTTCCCACCTTCCCTTTACACATTCTCTTCCCATCATCCATTCCCACCTCCTCTTTCCCCTTCCCTTTCCCACCTCCCCTTCCCACCAACCCCTCCCACCTCCGCTAGGTCGAATTCAGTCGCTGTCTTGAGGAGAATTCTAGCGGCCGGCTCCTCTGATCGGTAGTTTTCCGTAGTTTCTCCGATCAACACCAGGCGAATGCCTGAGCAGTACCCTATCAAACGGGCCACGGACCGCACGCGATCTGTCCTTCCTCTTCCTTGTCCTATCCTCACCCCTTACACACACACTTACACTAACATGCACTACACTACCACATATTCTGGGGGACCGATCGGGAGCTTAGAGCTTGTCCCGGCTGGGGCGGCGCCCCGCTTGTGTGAGAGTCCTGGTTAGAGGGAAACCCCAGTAGCCGTCGGTAGGTCGGCGCCGGATCTCGCCATTTAGCGGGGGATGATCACCGCCATCTCCCGAGAAAAAAAACATGCACTACACTAACGGGACTAATAACCAAAGCAGTGGACGCGCCCGAAAACACGAAAAAATTCATGAATCACTCGATGTAACCGATGCGCCCTCTTTTTCACCAGGCCTAGGATGACACTGCTCGTATGGCGTCCTGGCTTCTAGTGGCCCGCTGAACTACTATTTTTAGACAGCAATTCATTCCACAATAAAAGTTATTTATGATAATTATTCATTCGAACAGGAAAGCTGGCTCTTCATTAACATAGTAAACAATACATCATCGGTAAGTTGATGTTCTAGTCACGGAATTATATTACGTTTTAATTTATATATTTGAATGTGAATTACTTTTCCTTTAAATAACAGAACACAAATGTCTGTCGTTTTCCAGGTACAATTTGCAAACGAGATGATTCGTTTGGACTCGAACAAATTATAAAAGTTTGGAGAAGGAATATCTTAGATTCACTGGAGACACAAGTGGCCATAAAACTATGTTGTTCCTTTTTATAAAATATAGAGCTACAATGTTTGATGTACTCTACAAACTTCTATCTTCATTTGTATATTTATTGTAAATGTCCAGAAATATCAATTCTTGTTTCATATATAAATCTCTCTAATGAAAGTCAAATGATTTGAGGGTTAAAGGGCGTAGAACCAAATGTCGAGGTTCAAATCCAGTGGGACCGGTGAATTTTCAAAAGTTGGAAAATCTTCAGAATGCCATAAAATGCTTGCGGTATATAAAAGAACTCTAGATAAAAACTCAAAAAAAATTCAACCTTCCAAAAATATCCATTTTCAGTGGTTCCGATACTCTTTCAGAAGGGGAATGACACCAGATGAGTCGAACCGTAGTGAAAGTCCATCCGGGCGCACATGTGAACGAGTAAACGTGTGGTAAATGAATTTGAGGAGTTGTTTCGTCGTATGTATTTTTTTTTGGCATAAAGCTTTTTCGGCCGCATTGCGACCATCCTCAGTGCTATTCTGAGGTGGCTTGGGGCCTCGGTCCAAACAAGACAGCAGTTTGTCTTGTTTGCAGACTGTCTTGATTGGACCGAGGCCCCCAGCCACCTCAGAATAGCACTGAAGATGGTCGCAATGCGACCGAAAAGCTTTATACCAAAATAAATACATACGACGAAACAACGCCTCAAATTCATTTATATGATGCAAATGTCGTTAACGCCGCACCATTTGCTACTAAACTAGTGGTGCTAAAACAGTACGTACTTTCTCGCCATTAGTAATGAAAATTAAATAGTTTCATGCGAAAATTAATCCGGGAGTGCCCGTAATATTTATACTCACTCCAATGCCCCAGTACATCTTTCAGATATAGTTGCAACTTCTCGTAAATGCGAATGATCTGAAGATCCATTTAATGAAATACAAAGTGTCTGCAGCTTGTACATGTCCCTCAATGCAATTGTTAATGAAACTTACACTGCAGAATTCTAATCTGAATAATGATGGTGAGAAAGGTAAAAATTGACAAAGAACACGCAAAAATCATTAAACACCATATCGTATTAGATATATTAAATAAAATTTTCTCAAATTATTTTGGCATGTTCTAAACAAATATATATTTTAATTTTTCACAAAAAATATTTAGAAAATTTTTTTTTCTAGTTTACCAGCTTCCAGTTTTTTACCATTTCCTTGCATGTCTCTTCCACATCTTCTTTCTCTTTGGTAATAAATTGTGACAGTCGATTGTAGATATGGCAAATTATTACCTTTTCTGAATAGACACTTGTCATAGACACGGCTGAAAGTAATGCCATTATACGAACCGCTCAAGCCAGGAGCTCACAACGCACTGGCGCCATTGCACCCAACGTGTGACAGATATCGCACAGCATAGCGATCAAGTTTGAACATGCTCAGGGGAAATGATTCAGCAAAAAAATAAAAATAAAAGGCCAGGCGATCTAATGTACAATGAAGGATTACATGAAATATTAGACGACTAATGCATTGCAATAATTCAGAAACAAAATTGCCGAGGCTTGAATTTCACAGATCAATTGCAAACTCTCCCGCGTTAAATAGTTTCACGTAATAGATTTTTTATTCAAAACTTTACATGAATATATTTCTGGTAGTGAACTCAGTGTATAAGGTATGCAGTGCATTCAATAACATATTGGATGAGTTTTTAGCCTTACAATATTCTTCGTAAGTATTGGTCATTGTTTTACAAAACCTTTTCAACTTTCTACAAAACCTTTTCAACCTTCTACAAAAATATAGGTCGGAGATCATACTATTTTATTCCCATATTTGTAAATTTCTAATATTTTTCTTTTTTCGTATATTGATGTAGCGTAACTTACACATTGCGTGAAAGTACTCGTACTAACGTTTTTTGTATTAAAAATCTTTGCAATATTTTTAAGGAGTGGAATTAACAGTATTGTATGAAATTAAGGCTATTGCTAGGATTCTATTGACTTTCACAATAAACTTCAAAAAGAGGGCTGGGAGTCGGGCATCCAACAAGTGGTCGAACAGCCGGATAGTCCTGGGAAGTGTATGGTAGCGAGAGAGATGGGAAATCTGCAGCTTCCAATTGAGCGCAATGGACGAGAAAGAAAGCTGGAAAGCGAATGGACTGGCATACAATTCCGTTCGTCGATCTTTACGACGGTCGGGGAACACCGATAAAGTTGCCTTAAATCACACACAAAATTAATCATTAGTTCTCCAAAGCGCTCGTAACCATCCGTTTAACTCCCGCAAAACTCCTTTCTGGGAGTTAAACGAGGGATGAAATAACGAAAATTTATCGACGAATTAGAGTACAAAACCCCGAGAGACGTGCAACAAGGTCCTTTCTCTGCAAGACTCCGCAACAAATCCTCGAGCTCTTGTTCCGGGCTGCAAATAGGAGAATAAATTTGTCTCCCCCCCTCCCCGCCCCCACCTCATCGCTTATTCTCCGCTCGTTGCAGCCGGATGCTAATGTGCCGACGCCCGGCTCCACTTCTTTGCGTCGAGCGTTTGCGTTCGTCTGCCGAGGCCCGGCTGCTCTACGAGGAACTGCATGTTGCAGCACGCTCAGCCGAGCTGCTTCAATGCACAACGCAAAGTCCAATTGTATTAGGAGAATCGATGCAGTCCTGTTGTATGGACATTGGAACGTTTTTTTCCAACCCCAGACTGGCTTACGTGGCTCAGGGCGTCAATTGATGGCTGTATTTCCTGTGACCGGGAGGTCTTGGGTTCGAGTCGGTGACGGTGGTAGGATTTTTGACCTTAGTACCCGAAGCGGTGGCTCAGTGCATCAACTGATGTCACTGCAGCGCCTCTGATCGGGAAGCCCTGGGTTCGAATCCCAACGGCGGCAGGATTTTCGACAGTAGCGTTTCAGCTAGGTCGAATTCAGTCGCTGTCTGGAGGAGACATCTAGCGGCCGGCTGCTCTGATCGATAGTTTTCCAAGGTTTCTCTGATCAACACCAGGTGAATGCCGGAGCAGTACCCTAACAAACGGGTAACGGATCGCGCGCGATCTTTCATACATGTTTCTTTTTCTATCCTCACCCTTTACTTACACACACTTACATGCACTACATTACCACTCATGCCGACAGAGTGGTCGGGAGATTAGAACTTGTCCCAGCTGGGGCAGTAACCCGCTGGTGGGAAATACTTGATTTGGGGAAAATCTGCTAGCCGACGATAGGTCGCTCACCATCCAGTGGCGGAACACCACCCCCATCTCCCATGATAAAACATACACTACACTTACGGGACATTGACTGTTGATGCTTCCGGATGCATCAATCAATCAATTCTCTGTGAATATAACAAAAACAAAGTGTACAGAAAATAATTTATTATGAAAAGAAAAGTGCAAACATGGCTACTTTCCTACATAACCGCCGTGGAGCTTCAGAGATTTGTCTTATCAGTGAGCAAGCTTTTCGATTACCTCGTCGTCGAACATTGCCACCACTTATTTTAGATTGGCCTGAACTTTGCATTGAAGCTCTCTATTATTCTGGAAGCTTTAATCTCCTAGCCGTTTCTTCACTTTGAGGAAGAGATGAAAATCACTAGCAGCAAAGTCGGGCTATACGCCAAACCCTCAAGCACGACCCATCTGCCCAGATGTTGCTTGGTTACAGCAGTACTGTGCCAGATGACGTTGTCCTGTGTGAGGACATCCCCAGAAGCCATCATTCCTCATTTGCTTGAAAGTTTATGCCGTGTGGTCGACTCATCGTTCGGCAAATTTATGCAACATTACCAGCCTTGTTCGCGTGCCTATAGCTAAATAGAAATTGGCGATATGTTATCGGTATAGGCAGAGACTATGGTAAAAATAAATACGTAATCGCCCACTGCAGATACCCAAATCCTCCTATTTGCCGAACGGTTTAAAAGATCAATCGGAGGTTAAAAACTATCCTCTAAGAGTTGTAACAAGTATTTTCTAATAAATTGCTATCTAGAGGTCTGCTTGTGCCTTCAGTCACGCTTCCCTATCCAGGATCCTTGTGTGGATAATTATGACTGACGTCATGGTCTTTTGAGTGTTTGGGTTCAACAGTCTCGAATATTTCAACGTGGTACCTATCTCACAATTCACCCTCCTTCATTATCATATCAACATGGCAGTCATCTTAAATCGTGATCACTTGCCGATGAAGAGAATGAATGCAGAAAGTTACACGAAATATATCATATAAATCAAACAAACTGTAATAGAAAAAATATCGCAAACGCATTTCACCTGAATAGAAGCGTTATTCCGGTGTTGAAAACACTTGCATTTCTTTTTTCCTTCTTTCTTCTTCGTATTCTTCTTTTTCTTCTTCTTATAATGTTCTTGTTGCCTCCGACATTGCAGGGGAAGATCTGCCAAGACTACGATATACTTCTTCTTCTTCTTCTTCTTCTTCTTCTTCTTCTTCTTCTTCTTTCTTCCCAGTATCTCTTGATATTCTGTCTCTTTCATCTTTCATTCCTCCCGTTACATTCTTAATCAAAACATTTGATGTGTATTGAGAAGAACCATTAGTGAGACCTTAGTGAAATGATATTAAAAAACGGTATAAATAGAACGTTTGAATAGTGTAGAAACGGATTATAAAATACATATTTTTATTTTAACCCAAATATAGTGCGCCACGAGTGTTTCTCCGCAGTTGCACCTTGCTGTGTGCAACAGGCATTACGTAGCAATACGAGGTGCAGCTTGAAAACGTAAATTGTGTAGTCACCACAATCATAATAGATGCTAGAAGTATTGTACCCTTCACTTGTTTCTCAGTGATGTGGTTGCTACCAACATAAATGCAGATTTTAATAGGAGGTCTTGATTCGGTTCACTGCTTAGAGACTTTCCTAGCGCACAGTATTAACAATAAAGTGAAGCATTTGATTTTGAAGGGAATAAAAATTAGTCTATAGAATCGTTTTCTTATACGAAAGAGATAGTAAAATAAGAGAATATTTGCACTACAAAAAAGAAGAAATAAAATCGTGGTTAGAGGCACTCAGGAAAGTGACGCGTAATGATAATTAAACGGTACGGTACAGATCAGTAGTTGTCCCTTTATTTCTACTGCGCGTAAAACTATTTTGCATTTATTCGGATTTATCTTCATTCTATTGATTTCCGTCAATTCTTCTAAGCATCGCAAGTCTCACTGTAATTAATCCTGATCCAATATGTTATCGATATTTCTGTAAATAAGGCAGTTGTCCGCGAAAAGTTTAATTTTTGAGCCTATTCCTTCTGCTATGTCATTTACATACATCAAATATAATAAAGGTCCGAATGCATTCCCCTGCGGAATCCTAGACGTTACACTCTTTCCGATTGTCTGTCTCTCACCCTCACTCGTTGGTGTCGGTTATTTAGAAAATCCTTAATCCATAGTATCACTCTCGAGTCTAGCCCTATTCTGTCTAGTTTTTCAAGTAGTCTATCATGGGGGACAGGATCAAAAGCCTTCGCAAAGTTTATTACCGCCGCATCGATTCTATCACCCTCATCTAGTGCATCCGCGGTATCTTTGCAAAAAGCTATTGTGTGACTTTCACACGAGTAACCCTTTCTGAAGCCATGCTGCCCCTCAAATAGCCAATTTTCTTTACTCCAAACGTTTCTAATGTACTCAGCACTTAGATGCCCCATCTGCTTACAAACAATTGATGTTAGGCTAACTCGCCGATAATTTTTAACTTCTGATCGAGACCCACCCTTATAAATGAGAACTACAAATGCTTCTTTCCAATCCTGAGGAATACTTGAATTATTTAAGGTAATATCAAAGAGTCGTTACAGATAAGAAATCATGGATTCACCTCCTGCTTTTAATAAGACTCCCGAAATTTCGACCGGGTCCACTGATTTAGTCTTTCCAATTCTCGCTATTCTTTTTCAAAGATCACGTGGTCTAGAAATAATTCTTTCTCCTGACCCGTCCAAAACAGATACGTCAGTTTTTGCAGTAAATACCGAACTAAAAAAGGAATTAAAAAGTTTCATTTTGTGTTTGCTCTCTGTAATTTTGTTTTCATTTGCATCTCTTAACACAGGAATGTCCTCCCTATTTCCATTCCGTCTTTTAACGTATTTGAAAAAACTTATTTGCCCCCTGCTTAGACTCGGATAATATACATTGTAAAAATTTTCTTTGTGCGATCAGTTTTTCTTGGAGAAGCACCCTACGGAGAATCTTGAATTTTCCCCTATTTTCTATTCTTCTCCCGCCCTTTCAGTAAGCTTTTCTAACTTTTGATTTCAGTTTCCTTATCTTTTCATTTTAGTACTCGAATTTGGGTTCTCGTTAAGATATTTCTGTTGTATGAATTCTGTTGTATCGCTGTTGTATTGAACTGATTTCTGTTGTATCGCTCTCTTCCCACAATCACAATTTTTTTATAGTTCCCCAGATTTCCTCTACGCTGCTAATTTATATATTTAAAAGATAAAGACATGCCAATGTGGAGTTCGTCAATATATACAGTAAATATTTTAAAGTAAATAAATCGTGAGTTTCACTACGTGTGGCAACAACTTTGTGAATCTCAACGAATTTTAACAAGATTCAAGAAATACTTGGAACACTTACAAATAAATTGCTAAATTGTTAAAAGTTGAATGAAGATCATTTTAATAATTCCAAATAATGATTTGTGGGAATTCTGATTTGGTGTTATTGACGTTCTTATGAGAAGAAATAAAAGAGGTCATCTTCGTCAACATATTAGCTTTATTAAGATAGCCGGTTTTCGACGGCTTTGCCGTCATGGTCAGTCTACAAGATACAGAAAGATATAACAAAATTATAAATAAAAACACAATAAGATAGAAAATTAAATTACAATTAATGGATACATCTAAAGTATTTAGTTACAGATCGCAGATAAAATTTCCAAAAAAAAATTCTTTCTTCTCCAAATAATGAGTTTCATTGTGACAGTGTATTTCGATTAACTCATTACAGCTAAATGTTCCTACAGTACTTCGGTAAGCATATTAACTAGACTATTTACAAACTGTGTCCCACGATTGTTCTCTTGAGAGGTCCATTTCCCTATCGCAGCCTAATCCTGTTTCCCAAGCTACTTTCATTTCTCCTCACATTCACACTACACTGCTTCGCGTATCAAGCCTCCCCCCTCCCGGTTGCCTTTCGCCATGCATGGCCCCCTGCATATGGACCGCAGATTATTACGTACAGGACAACACGAGCGGGGGGGGGGCGGTGGCTCAATGCATAATGTATGAACGTGAATAAAGTGCTGTGCCCCAGAGAGACGAAAGTCCACGGGCGGCGGAGCTAGTGGCCTGCAAGCTGCGCAGGGCGATTGGGACGCGTGACGGCGCAGAACTAGAAATTCGACAGTTTAATGTCACTCAACTCTCGCCGACCTGACACGATGTCACATAGATTAGTTATATATAAAAGAAAGTCGTGTTAGTTACACTATTTATAACTCACGAACGGCTTCACCAATTTGGCGGAAAATTGGTGAGCAGGAAACTTAGAGCCAGGAGACGGACATAGGATACTGTTTATCCCGTTCGACAGCGTTCCTGTGTGAGAACGCACGTTTTTGCACGTTTTCGCGTGATTTCGCATGTTAGCGGTCATTGTTGCCTGTTGTAACCCATTGTTGTAACGCCGCACTGATAACAGAAGGTGATAATGATAGCCGCCTTTCGTTCGCCGTTATATCTGTATATAGTCGTGTTAGTTACACTATTTATAACTCAAGAACGGCTGTACCGATTTGGTGAGCAGGAAGCTTAGAGCCAGGAGACGGACATAGGATACTGTTTATCCCGTTCGACAGCGTTCCTGTGTGAGAACGCACGTTTTTGCACGTACGCAGTGCAACAAGGATAGTACAGTTTCTCACAGTGAGTGCGACGCGAGAAAAAGATGGGACCGGCTGTTAAGGTGGAACAGAGTCCGCCGGGTCAGCTAGTTAGTTATATATGTATCAAGGTCGAAAAATGAATGATTTTGGGTGAGGTGATTACCAACCGAGTCGTAGCTGAGTTTGGTGAACTAACAGAGTCCAAAATCATTAAATTTTGGCCGAGATGCATACAACTATTTTTCGTATACTCACCTCCCAATTTTAGGTTTGAATTTTTAGAGAGATCTCATTTATATCATACGGTTACGTCGTATAGATGAAGATGTTCTTCTACATTATTGTGCCTGAAGTTGCAATGTACTGTCACAATTGTTAAAGCCTGTAGAATTTGCGGTTAGTTTTGACGATTTGTTTCGTAAGTATGGGGTTCAGTGTTCTAGAGATTATAATTCAGGAAGTTGAAGCTTCTACTAAGAGTTTACTAACGCGACAGTTGTAAACAAAGTAGCTAGGATGATCTTGCAAACTGAAAATTGTCCTTCGGTTAGAGTTAAGACTATTTCAGTTTCTGTTGAAACTTCTAGCACGAGTGCTCAATGCACCGAAAACGTAACAGTTCCAGGTATAATATTTCAGTATATTTCAAATTGTGTGTTTAATATAAATGTTAACAATAAATAAGTTAAAACATTCTGTATTAAAAAATAATAAATATTCTTTTCCAATGTGTCAACAGTACATTGTATTGTTTACTTGACATTGCCATGGTAATCGTCCTCCAAAATCCATTCTTGGACTAGGCCGCCAAAGCTCACCTTTAAGGCGTAAACATGCTCTGCCAAAAACGGATTTTGAAGTGAGAATACGAAACATGAGTATTTCCTCCACGTAGTGTAGTTTGTGGTTTCAAAGAACAGATTATTTGTCGTCGCGTTAACTCAGTTGAACGTGAGACGGGGAAGGAAAGGAGGGTGTAGTTGGCTGCCTAGACGAAAATAGAAACCTGGCTTAGAATGCTGTACCAACTGACTTGGCTGGCCATCGAGGAGATTCCACTAGTGAAACAGTGTGTTCAAGACTCGCGCCATTTTGATTTGATTTGATTTTTTCATGTTTCCGGGCACGTCAACGGCTTTGGTCATTAGTCTCGTTAGTGTAGTGCATGTTTTTGTCTCGAGAGATGTGCGGTGATCTTTCCCCGCTGGATGGCGAGATCCGGCGCCGACCTACCGTCAGCTAGCGTGGTTTCCCCCTAACCAGGACTCTCCCCCTCCAGCGGGGCACCGCCCCAGCCGGGACAAGCTCTAAGCTCCCGACCGACCTCCCGGAATATGTGGTAGTGTAGTGCATGTTAGTGTAAGTGTGTGTGTGAGTGTGTAAGGGGAGAGGATAGGACAAGGAAGAGGAAGGACAGATCGCGCGCGGTCCGTGGCCCGTTTAGTAGGTACTGCTCCGGCATTCGCCTGGTGTTGATCGGAGAAACCACTGAAAACTACCGATCAGAGCAGCCGGCCACTAGAATTCTCCTCCAGACAGCAAATGAATTCGACCTAGCTGAAAAGCTGGTGTCGAAAATCCTGCCGCCGTGGGGAGTGGGAACCTAGGACCTCCCGGTCAGAGGCGATGCAGTGACATCACTTGATGTACTGAGCTACCGCTCCCGGTATGACTCGCGCGAACAGAGCGGAGATGGAGAGAGACACTACCTCAAATATGGTGCTTCTCATGAGGGGCGGGGCGGGAGGGTGTCCGCAGCTCAGAATGCAGGGGACTGTGTCAGAGATTGCATCTATTTGGCTTTCCACTGCATGAAACCACATTGCAGTCCGCCCACCCACATTCTAATTTGACAGAGGATCTTCGCCCTTGTTATATGTAATTTTCATTGCAGTGTAATTGTAACTCTTTTTGAAGGAATTGATTACAAATTGTATACAATTTAGGATAAAATATAGTTGAAGAAAAAACGAGGAGACAATTATTGCTATTGCAGATGCGGTGGTAATTCCCCTGAATTCGTTATGAGGACTAAAGCATTAAAACTTTGACAGGTTATTTAAACACTGCTGCTTACCAATTTTATCTCAAAGCTGATCGTGACATTTATGAAAATCTGAAACTGATCAAGGAGATTTACTTGTCAACGCTCTTTCTGAGTAAGAAGGTATATAGGCTGTACTCATTGACAGGATATTCCTAAAACGATAAAAGAGGATTTGGAATATCTAGTCCTTGATGTAGCAGTTGTGTGTTACGCTGCGTAATACCCTCAACTTTGAATTTTGTCTAACAAAAATGAGGATCAAACATTCAAAAGATGACCTGTCCACTTGGCGAAAATTGAATTCTTATGTTGCTTTTACCTAGAATTTTATTTCCAGAAAAAAACGTAAGATGTCTTATAATACATTAAATAGTGCTCTACATTAAGCAAAGACAATGTTGAAAAGTGTAATATTTCTGCTATACTTTTCATTTGTATTGGAAAGGAGTGAAGTGGACATGTCACATTTTTATTGTTTGCTCCTCAAATGGTTCCATCCTCTTTATGTTGTCGCATACTACATAAGTATATGAAGTAATTATGGTATATTCTGCAGTGGAAAGCTGCAATTTTCTACAGAAAAACTTCCATAGTTTTTCGTTCATTCGAAAAAAAAGATAATTATTTATCTAAATATAAGTAAATAATATTCTTCTTACACGTTGATATAATATTCACTAGTAGAATAATATTTCTCGTACACAGTAAGTGAATAACTTCGTCTTACACGTTGTACTTTCCAAATCCGCGTTTTCTAGGTCCTTGATGCCAATAAATCGGTTTACGGCTTTTTAACCGTCTACCTGCAAATAACGCTAGTGGCCAAACTGTAAGCAAAATGTTTATAAAAATTGGTTATGGTGTCTACAGTCGGTAAATATTAAGCTATTAAAGAATTATCTGTGTGATGAAACTGATTTAAATGTCCACCGCACGTGCTACCTTGCACAATCAAGGTGCATCTGAGAGCATCTCGGTTCTTCCTTTAGTTATATCTCAAATGTTCACTTCTTGTGAATGAACTGATAGTAGATAAATAAGTTTCAATTTATTGCCCATTGCAATCATCATAAAATACACGGAGCTCTTCCAAATTCCTCCAAGCCAACCATGAGTGTCAACTGTTCATAAGTTAATTAATCTATCAGACGTCTCCAACTAATCAACCTTCTGCTTGTTCTTAGGATGGCGAAAAAAAGTTCTTGGAACTAAATGGTCTTAGTATTTTCATAAATAAATAACTTGATGGGAGAGAAACGAACTACAAAATGACGAACAATACCATCGAACATTGCACGGCAGAAAGTATTCTGATTAATAGTAGAACAATAACAAAAATTTTGCAGACGTTCATTCTTTTCTTTGACGTCATGTATTAAGAGTCACTACCTTGCAGGATGGCACGTGAAGAGTACCTCTTAATTGACCTTAGTCCTTCAATTCGTTCCTTCGTTTTCCCACATTATTAAGTTTCTCCCTCAATTAGTCTGCCCGTAGAGGCTGTGATATCTCAGGGCCAATATTGCTAATGATTCTGCGGCGTCGCTGATCAAGATGTCCTGAGAATTAAATCCCGTCAGAGGCGGATTTTCCTGACTAGCTATATGAGATGTGTACCGGGAGCGGTAGCTCAGTGCATCAACTGATGTCACTGCAGCGCCTCTGACCGGGAGGTCCTAGGCTCGAGTTCTGACAGCGGCAGGATTTTCGAGACTAGCTTTTCAGCTAGATCGAATTCAGCTGCTGTCTGGAGGAGAATTCTAGCGGCCGCCTGCTCTGATCGGTAGTTTTCCGTGGGTTCTCCGATCAACACAAGGCGAATGCCGGAGCAGTACTCTACCAAACGGGCCACGGACCGCGCGCGATCTATCCTTCCACTTCCTTGCCCTACCCTCTCCCTTTACACACACGCACTAACATGCACTACACTACCACATATTCCGGGAGACCGGTAGGGAGCTTAGAGCTTGTCCCGGCTGGGGCGGTGCCCCGCTGGTGGGAGACTCCTGGTTAGGGGGAAACCCCACTAGCCGGCGGTAGGTCGACGCCGGATCTCGCCATCCAGCTGGGGAAGATCACCGCCATTTCCCAAGAAAAAACATGCAGTACACTAACGGGACTATTGACCAAAGCAGTTGACGCACCCGGAAACACGAAAAAAATCAATCTTTCACCCGTTCGTTCTGTCGCTCGCGCGAGGATTAATAAAGATGACAAAGCGCACGCAGCCTGCGGCGGGGCGCGGCCATCGGCCGTGGGCTGGTCCGGCGGGGCTCCGGCAGGGGCGCTGCACCGCGCTGTGTTTGTCCTCTCCCGGCCGCCGTCGCTGCTTGCGGATTCTGCGCGTACCTGTATAATGTAGTTTACGACTATCGGTTGCCGGCTGGAATTTCCCTAACTAACCACGCGAGCGAGGGGTGGGGGAGGGGGAGGAGGGGAGAGGGGCGTGGCGCTTGCGCGTGGCCTCTGCGGCAGGCGCGGCCCCGGGGCAAGATGCCTTCGCTCGCCTTCGCGCGCCTTTGCAGGGCGGGCGCTGGGGGGAAAGGAACGGGGGCTTTCCTGGCGCGTTAAATGCGCGATCTTTCCTTCCTCTTCCTTGTCCTATCCTCTCCCCTTACTCACACACTTACACTAACATGCACAACACTGTCACATTTTCCGGGAGACCGGTCGGCAGCGCAGAGCTTGTCCCGGCTGGGGCTGTGCCCCGCTGGTGGGAGACTCCTGGTTAGGGGGAAACCCCACTAGCGGACGGTAGGTCAGCGCCGTATCTCCTCATCCATCGGGGGAAGATCACCGCCATCCCCCGAGAAAAGAACATGCACTTCACTAACGGGACAAATGACCAAAGCAGTTGACGCGCCCGGAAACACGAAAAAATCAATCAATTTTGTCTTCCCATTCCTTGTCCTATCCTCTCCCCTTACACACACACACACTAGCATTCACTACACTGCCACATATCCCGGGAGACCGATCGGGAGCTTAGAGCTTGTCCCGGCTGGGGCGGTGCCGCGCTGGTGGGGGAGTCCTGGTTAGGGGGAAACCCCACTAGCCGGCGGTAGGTCGACGGTATGGTCATTAATCTTGTTGGTGTAGTGAATGTTTTTTCTCGGAATCCGGCGTTGATTTTCCTTTGTTGGATGGTGAGATCCGGCGCCGATCTACCTATCGGAGGGACGGGTTTTCCCCACACTAGGTATCTCCCACCAGTGGGACACCGCCCCAGCCGGGATAAGCTCTAAGCCTCCGACCGGTCTCCCGGCATGACTGTTGGTGTACGGCATGTAAGTGTAAGTGTGTGTGTAAGGGGAGAGGATAGGACAAGGAAGAGGTCGCAAAGATCACACGCGGCCCGTGACCCGTTTGTTACGGTACTGCTCCGGCATTCGCCTGGTGTTGATCGCTGAAACCACGGAAAACTACGGATTAGAGCACCCGATCTCTGGAATTCTCCTCCAAGCAACAACTCAATACGACCTACCTAGTGTCTAGAAAATCGTGGCAACGTCGGGACTCGAACCAAGGACATCCCGATCACAGGCACTGCAGTGACATCAATTGATGCCCTGAACCACCTCTCTAGGTTGTATGCCTGGAGGTAGCGGTGTTTCTCCCCTGCTGATTTGTGGGATCTCGGCGCCGACCTGCACGTCAGCATACGGGGAACCGCCTCCACCGCGGCTGCGTTCCTGTTCGCTCCCGAGCTCCAGAGAATTCTTCCGACATGCGTGAAAACGACATGTGTGTTTGTATAAGGGGAGAGCATTGGAGAGGAAAGGTCGCCCGCGGTCCATGGACCGTTTGTTAGGGTACTGCTTTGGTATTCGCCTCGTATTAATTGATGAAACCACGTAAAATTGCCTCGCGTAGAGCTCTGTACCACATTGCATACGAATTCACTTATGAGCCTCAACGCATGCGCGAACTCTTAACGGCACGGTAAATTGTATCAAAGCACTATTAGGAGTGGTAGTTAAGAATATATTGTTCTGTTTTTTTTTAACTTCTTAACTGTTGAATTTGTGACGTGCTACCTAATGGGCAATTAGCTTAACTTATTGCGGATAGATGACTTGATTATAAATTGCCAATTTTCTATTTTTTCTATTTGTTATTATTTCTTTTCAAACCACACTTTTGATTAAATTGTGGTCAGTAATTTTTTAAATTTTGTTAATCATGTTATACTAGACTCAGAATCAGTCCCTTTGTATTGTACCATCTGAACGCTTTTGAAAGCAGAAAAGTCTAAAAATAGATATCAGTTCATGTTTAATTTTGCAATTTCAATATGAATGAGGTGTATTCAGGTTATT
>BLKR01008595.1:0-16723 GCA_011170035.1 Teleogryllus occipitalis
GATTTTGACCGACCAGCGCTCGCCCGGCCCTCTTCTCTCGACTACACGCGCTCGAGCGTCCTTCGCAGCCGGTTGGAGACTCCCGGTCGCAGGGTTCCCGGGCGAGACTCGAGCCGGTTGTACATAACCGAAAATGGCGATCTGCACCTCGCAAGACTCGGTCGGCACGTCGGAGTAAATATCGAATGCTACGTTCCAGGAAAAGGAAGGGGTATAAATTGGTTTTTTAAATTAACGACCAGTAATTTTCATTTTTCAAAATTTAATTTATAAATAAAATGTAAATGAATTTAAATATAATAAAATATTAAATAACTAAAAAATTCGTCTTCCCGACGTACTGAAGAACCTAGAGTTCTACTGCAGTTCTACCTGTGAATTCAAAGAAATAATATTCACGTTATCGAGTTAAATTCCGTTCTTTGTTATGACTAGACATCGGATGTTTAGAAAATTACATGTTTTATTCTAATGAACATTTGTAAATGTTTTTGCCGTAAATGCAAGAATTATGAAAAATTAACAGTTCTAACGAATATTCATTTTGTTTATTTTCACGTAATTGTATTTTAAGGCATACTTAATTTTCTAAGCTTTTTCTTGAAATTTAATTATATTTTCTTACAGCCTTGTTTAAAAGTTTGCGTTTAAGCCATGTTGACTTTTCCTAATCCTAGTCGTTCAGTATCAAATCTCCATTTTTTGTCTAGTTCTACACCGAGGATGTTATTTGTGTTTGAATTTCATATTCTACATCTTAAGAGACCAAGAGCTTGCCTTTTTCTCTCTTAGACAATTAGAACATTCATTTTTGTCATTTCTAGTAGTATACTAAATTACAATATTTGGTATTTTTCTATTGCTCAGGTATGTTATAAAATCATTAATTTCCCTCTATTTTTTTGGTGTAAATACAAATGTTCTGTTAAATTTAGATACAAGGGCAATGAAATATGTTAGTGCCTTTCCCTTTCACTTTTGTATTTTTGTTGCCTTTTTCCTATTTATTTTTGCCTTTTTCCTATTTATTTTTTCATTTTTGTGCTTTTCAGTTTTGTAAAATGCAGGTTTTAGTTTACCATCCGATCCCTAGTAATAACATATGTGTGGAATACTTACAAAATTATGATGAATCAGTAAGATATCATCCACCTTATCTGACTCCAAGCAGGATCTTTTGCTTGACAACAAGTGCCCAGCAAGGCTAAAATTTCTTTCGCTGGCAGCACTAGTAGCAGGAATACAAAGAACTCTTCTGGCGACAACTGATAGTTTCGGAAAAGCCTCTGCGTGTTTTTTCCACCACTTCAAAATTTCCCCTTCGGCAGAATGGCATTCAGATTTAGTGAGCAAAAGGTATCTATGTAGCTCATCATGAAGGACTTGCCCATCTTCTTCGTCCTCATCCGAACTCCAGTTCAATTTGGACTTCTTAACGGGTTGTTCACTGTTTACTTCACTGTGTTCTGAAAATGTAAGGAAAACATTGGTACTGAATTCTTGTCCCCTTACAATTTGCCCAAGGCTTAGTGAGAAGAGTGATTACAGCGAAACTATTTACAGAAAATTCCAATATATTCAGCAAAACTTTATCAAAATGAAATGTGGAAATTTAATACTGCTAACTGAAAAGACTCTCAAAACAGCTGTTGCTACTTTAAGTTACTGATGGCAGAAACCGCACCGTTCCGGTGCTAAAAGTACTGCAGAAGTAGGTGTCAGGTAATAATCGTTCTAAATATTCGTAATATTCATTCTAAGAAGTTGCAGAAGGACACAAATACTTAGTAATTCATTTGTTTGCTAATTTATTTCTAAACAATAAATTAATAAAAAATAACCAATTTATTTCAGTGAAGTAAGCTTACCATTAACTGCCACTTCTGAGCACAATCTCCGAACTTCAGTATAAGCGACTTGCTTTTCTTCAGATGTCAATTTCCTCAAATGTCGCCTTGATGGCCACAGAACCGTGGCAACATAATGCATTTTATCTATGTAGCACTTCTCTCTTACGAAATGCGCTGCTCTCCTTTTAAGTTTTTCCAGAATCTATAAAGGATGGAAACATGCACATAATTTCATTAAAGTAATTTGTTGGCACTTTGAAAATTATCATAATGTTTGAAAATATTACTTACTTCATTGTCGCTGTCTTTTGGTTCACAATGATCCAACAGTCTTCTGTACCAGGGCAACACACGTTCAAGAGTGGTTATTTTTCCCTTTTCTAAATCTAAACTAGCTTCTCTAAAGGGAGTAAGAAAATCTATCAATATTCGCACGCATTCTTCATTAAAATTTTCTAAGAGTTTCGATTGTCTGCGGGATTCTAGAAGCTCTCGAATCTCTTGAATTTGACTTATAATGGAAATGAGCATCAACAATACACTATTCCATCGCGTTACCGCTTCTTGTCTGACGGAGTGTTCCAGTCGCGCCGAGTCACCCGACCTCTTCAAATAGCCTACTATAGCTCTTGCTGATTATAGACAAGACAATACTTCAGGAGTTTCTTCTTCTAAAAAGTTGTCTTGAAATGTGTGTCGAAGGGCAGTCATGAGGCAGTGGTCAAAACAAGGCAAACGGTTGTAACATTCAAGTGCCTTTTTCATATTAGCTCCTTGGTCGGTAACAAAGTGACATTGTTGAAGGGTATGCCTGTCAATTTCTAGATCGAACAATCTCTCTTCAATTTCGTGCCGAATGTTCTCTCCTGTCTTCGGCACATCTGGAAATTCATTTGTTACCAAAACTAGTGTGTCTAGGTCCCAGTCATCATTGATATAATGTGATGTCACAGTCAAAAAATGTCTCTTCTTGTAATTGTCAGTCCACAGGTCGGCGTCTAAAGCACACATCTTTTTAGCTATGGCACTTTTTAGTTTGGGAATCATTGTCGCCCGTATTTTGTTGGCCTTTTCTTTGACGTGTCTTGACACGGTGGTAGGATGTGGAAGAACGTCTTCGAAATTGACTTTCCCATGTGTGGCGCCAACGTTGATGAGTGTCTGCGAATAGTTTTTGAACCCAATTTTCCCACAAGTATTAAATGGCAGTAAATCCATTCCAATCATATCTACTAATTTATCAACAACACGTCGCTTTACACTGCTCAATACTGTAAGTGCAACTTGCCGGTGATCTGATGCGCAATTGCTTTTGCAGTGCCGAATCATACCTGACGTACTTGACTGGTATGTTAGAACCGTCTCACACGTAGTACACTGTACAAACCCAGCAGGTTCCTGAGTGGCAGCATCCACTACAAGTGAGAACTTCTTCCAAGCTTCACTTTTCCCCTCTTCTGACACGTTTTTCTTTTTTAGGACTAACAAGCCGCTTCTTATTTCTTCCAAAACATTTCTCTTCCGTTCTTGACTAATACGTTTACGAACCTCAGCAACGCTTGGTTGCTCCATAACGCCGACTACACCGCTCAAAACTCAGTCGGAAACTGATTACGAATGAAAAATCCTCCGGTTTCGCGTTCGGCGAGTATGACGATTATACGAGTATGGCGGTTTTTACAGAACTTCGTTTGAAGTAAATCAGCTGTTACGGTGTCGTCCAAACGGAAGGCTCAACGCCATTATGACGTCACTGAAGTGACGTGTAAGGTTCCGATTGGACGGCTCCGTAACACTTGATCAAATTTCACACGCAGCAATGTAAATATCGCAGTGTTATCGAAATCACTCATTAATAGACATGTCATCAGTAGCTTACCCAATGGGAGGGAGTCTAAAATTGAAACGAAAAATAATCGAGGAATTTAAAAATATTGTACTGTATGTAAATATAATACTACTCAAAACATTTTATTTCGTGAATACATGCTTTTGACGAATTTAACATTATTATGACGAATATAACATATAATTATGTTAAATATTGTGTGTATATAATAGTTAATATATTTCGAATAGTGATAGTATATCGAATTATTGAAATTCCTTGTGTAGGGCAGCGAGTTGAATAGGCTGATTTGAAGTGGGCGTTGTTGTTTCGCCGACGACTGAGTCGACCAATTCAGAGGCCATGGAGGCTTACATCAACTGTTTCACAACAAATTAGTATGCCCAATGACGATAAGACATTTTTACGCAAGGAAAAATAGTACCTTCTGTTTTGTTTAACATAAACGTTTTTGTCATGTACTCGTGTAATTATGGTCCAATGTTCATTGTGTTTACTATTCCACCTTATTTTCGGATTTGTAAGAAACTTAAATGACATTACCATTGGTACGAAACTAATTATTTTCACTTCACCAATATTTTTGTGCTTTTATATAGCGATGGTACTTATTTTTCCCTTCAATGATTTAGATTCATGAATAGAAAACAGAAATATCAATTTATTTTTGTAGAGGCTGATGTTTCTACGGTATACACAGATTAGAACAATGGCAACTTATTTTTATTAAATTTAAAATATTTCCAATTTCAAAATCAGAAAGAAAAATTGTTTTTTTCAACCAATTAATCGTTCAATTGAAATGTTATTTTGTTTCGATAATAATTAATCAATTAGAATTAACTGAAAGAGTTTTGCGATCATTACGCGTGACGACTTTAAATCCCGTAGTTGCGCCGAGCGGCGAAGCTACCGAGCGTCCGTCGCCGGTCGAGCGGTCGAGCGCTCGCCGCAGCTCGAGTCTCGGCGACGCCCGACTGTTTAGGAGATAACCGAGAGCCGAAAGACGGCCGGTCGAAATGTCTGTTGAACTGCTATCTCCTTCCCCCCGAACAAGGTCCCCCCCCCTTCCGCCGGGCGTCGGCGCGGAGTGCGAGAGTCTCGAGCGGTTGTTTTCGCCAGATTGCAGACCTCTAGTCTACACACTTATCAAGAATATAAAACCAAGAGGAACGAAACAAATTCAAGAAGATCTCTTTCTCGGCAAGATAAAATCACGACTTTTAAGGACTCCAGAAACAAGTATGGGAGGTTCACTATAGGAACATGAGAACAAAAACTAATGAATATATAAGAACTAATACAATATCAATCCAAATATAGGTGGAGCATTTTAAAGCGTTATTCCATGACGAAGTTGGAAATGTAATAGACCTTACAGAAACGGGAAACGTGAATGCAGAATGCGCCATATCAGAAGAAAAGGTGAAGGAGATAATTAATAAAGTGAAAAATGGTAAATCATCTGGAGAGGATTGTGTATACAATGAGCTCCTAAAGTATGATGGAGACACTGTAATTGAAGAAATATCTCAATTAATGAAGATCTTGCACCATCGGTAAACACCCACGGATTGGAAGACAAGCATCCTCATACCGTTATTCAAGAAGGGAGGCCAACTTAATCCCGATAATTATAGAGGAATAAATCTCCTATGTTCCACACTCAAATGAGTGACGAGACATTTAGCAAACGACCTGTATAGCATGATAGATTGAGAAGATCGTCAACAGGGATTCAGGAGAGGAAGATCCTGTAACAATACAAGAGTTATAGTATAGTTATACATATATATACATACAGGATATATATATATATATATATATATATATATATATATATCCTGTAACAATACAAGAACTATAGTTAGCTGATAGAAAAGTCACAAGAATTCAATAACCCGGCATATTATGCTTTATAGACCTAAGTAAAGCATTTGATAATATACGTCTACACATGTCCTCAGACTATTGCGGGAAAGAAATGTACCAAACAAACTCATTGCTTATATATATACATATATATATATATATATATATATATATATATATATATATATATATATATATAGAGAGAGAGAGAGAGAGAGTAACTGCCCATATGTCGGTTCCATTGATTTTTGAGAAGCACCCGAGAACGTCAAGACACGACAAGATGCAATTATAGTGTTACCGCATTGAAAGAGATTGCGCCAGCAGTAAATGGTATCCCTTGAGAGAATTTACAAAAGTTTCTGAACGCACTCGCGTAGAATGGAACGACAACCAATCAAAAATCACCCTTGAGAATATCAGCACTAGAGCAAAGCACCGCTACGAAAAGCTCTCTCTTTTGCTGCCGATAGCCGATCTGGACGCACCGAAATAGTTCGTGTTGGATGGAGAGGAGAATTCGCCGTATTTCGACGATAAGAAGCTTGAAAAAGATAATTCGTATCATCATGTTAAAATAACGATACCATGTATGAGAGAATTGACAATTTCAATTCATGAATATTCTGATAAATTCACGTGAAAGCATTACGTAGAAATATACAATTTTTCTATCAACGAGGAAATAATATATTTCAACATTCAAGAATGTATACTGAAGTAGAAAGCATGTGCTATAGGAAATGTTTCTTTCTATTTCCAGCTTTTTTTGTCTTTCGTCTTGGCTTACCACGTAAGAAATTCATTACGCGGAGAAATTGCAGTCATATTGTATAAAATTAGAAGGACTGTGGTAACGATTCACCAGAGGACGTGTTCGCCGAAGCAAGGAGTTGCCACGACCTTGAAAGGATCTGGGTCGCCGTCGCCGCTCCAAGCCGTGGAAATATTTCTTCGAGACGACGTGTCGTGAGTCAGAAAACTTCACTAGAAATTCTCAAAAAAAAACTGTTTAAAGAAGCAAGAATTATTCTACAGAGATAGAATTCACCTCACTTACAGACGTAGATAGTCGAGAAATTACATTAAAATCATTTAAACATAATCTTTTACAATATTGCAGTCGTAAAAGGAAGCCAGATAGCTAATTCCTGTAAAGAATTTTAAAAATATATTTTTTCATTTTTCTATTAACGATAATATTTGTTCTTTTAGTATGTGTTTTCAATTATTGTTTAATCGTTTTCAAATTGCTCAAAACCAATAATTAGTAAAAGAGTTATTATTAATTGTACGTTCATTGCATAACAATATTTTTTGCTGGTTAAATTGTATAAAGCAATAATCTACGTGAAAGTGAAACAACGTCTTGTATATATTTCATTCACTATTCAAGTGACAATTTCTTTGAAGGTGTATGTAAAGGGTATTTTGGTATGTGATTCTTTTTCAGTATTTTGTGTTTCCATGTATTATTCACTTGTGTACAGGTATTTTATTGTGTTTTTTTGTGAAGTGAAGGGTAATATAATTTTATGTAAAGTGTTTATGCAAGTGTTAAAACGCAACTGCAGTTGTTAGGTAATCACGTAATTGCTAAAGGTAGAGCAAGTGATAGAATTTTTCAATGCAATGTGTAAATGCTAGATAAAGTTGTATTCAAGTATTTAACAGAATATACCTAGAACTCTGTTGATAGTTAAAAAATTAACTTGCCTATGTTTCTTTTATTACAAAAAAGGAGGTTAAAAGACGAACCCACTCCTGTTGGGCAGTTAGGACATATAAAACCATTCCTAATTTTTGATGTGATATTGTCATAACAAGTCACAGATCAAGTAATACAACTATATATATATATATATATATATATATATATATATATATATATATATATCTGTTTTTCTATTAGATTGAAATAGTAACACGCATTTGTTGCTCTGCAATAACAAAGAAACAACATTCAATGTTATTATTCAATTTGCAGAGTCTTGATAAAGCTTATAATTAGAGCCCGGAAGTTTGGCAAAATGCCTTTTTGTTATTATTAAGATTTTAACACTTTTAACAATAGGAGTCACTTATATGTGCTTATGGAATCATTTTAGAAGATTTTCATTTTGCCTTTTTTTGCCTATTTTAGCTTCTGATGCCTATTTTAGGTATTTTTGCCTTTTTTGCCTTCTTCGTCATTTTTTGCTTTTTGCTTAATATTTTTTTCTCTTTTTACCCTGGCACCGATTTCTATAGTATCGGAAGCCATGTGTTATATCGTCTTCTATCGGTCTGCAAGCCAGAACAATACGTGGTCATCGTCGTTCTCTGCAAGCGGAATGGTATCAAAAAAGAAGAGTTGAACTCGGGCTCTAGGGTCAGGAAGTGTTAAAAGCCACTGTGAGTAAGCGAGACGATACCCGCTAGGAACCTTCGATTTCTTTCACTGACACCTACAGGCTTCCTTTTGCCACGAGGGATTCCATCCCACACTACTAAAGCAGAGCGCCTTGGAGGTCCTATATGACATGCGATACGGCCCGGCTCAATGGCAATTACACGAGTTCGAAGAACGAAAGTAATATCAGTGTTTTCACTGGTGCCATTTGAAGATTCAAAAGAGAATATTTCAGTTCGCTCTGTTACTTCGTAGGAATAACATTGTGTAAAAACACATCGTATTAATAATGCCGAAATTGAGCGTGCCGTTAAGTAGTAAGTTGCATTGCTATGTGCGTGAATTTGGCAAAGATGTATTTTCCACCGATGGTGCTATTGTGTTTTGCAAATTGTGCGAGAAAGCTGTCAACCATGAAAAGAAGTACTTCATTTCTCAGCATATGGCAACAACAAAACATAAATCTGCAATCGCGAAGAAGAGTGAAAAAAGGAACAACAGTTAATTTCGGCGGTGGACGCAACATCCAGTAGACAGTCCCAGTTTTCTCTCGATCTGTGCAAGGCATTCATGGACGCTGGTATTCCTTTTTGGAAATTGAAAATTGAAATGATTGAAGGCGTTGTCATTGTCAACAATAGTATTTATTTCAAAAATAGCAGCTTTCGATGGCTTAACCATCATCATCAGTTTTCTGCTGTCTGGGAGCCACAAAACGACTACCAAATTGGAAAACCAGACGTTTAGACACTTTTTAGAAAAATATACGAAAGAAACTGTACCATCAGAATCTACGTTAAGGAAAACCTATCTGACCATCTGCTACGAAGAAACTTTAAATAGAATTCGTGGAGTAATTGGTGATAAAAACATTTGGATTTCCATTGATGAAACTACGGACGCTACAGGACGCTAGGTAATGTCGTCATTGGAACTATGGAACCGACTTACTGTGAGTTCTCAACTTTTCTTCTTACATCTGAAGAATTGGAGAAAGCGAATGGTACAACAATTGCTCAATTATTTACAAATTCCTTACTACTTCTGTGGCCTGAAGGCATACGCCATGATAATGTTCTACTTTTCATCACTGACGCTGCCCCGTACATGAAGAAGGCAGCGAGAGCACTGAAAGTACTCTTCCCGAATATGCTTCATGTGACGTGTTTAATCCACGGACTTCACAGGATTGCTGAAAAGATAAGATCTTTGCATCCTAGGGTAGACAAGTTGATTTCGAATACTACAAAAGTGTTCTTGAAATCTTCTTCCCGTACCCGGATTTTCAGACAAGAAGCGCCAGGATTAGCTCTTCCTCCACAGCCGATATTGACTAGATGGGGAACCTGGATAGCCGCTGCTGCGTATTACGCAAATCATCTAGACAAAATCCGCGACGTATTAAGGTTCTACCAGAAAATGAAGCCGCATCAGTACGTGAAGTGAAGAAGCTTTTGAGTAATGCAGAACTAAACAGTGAACTTGCGTTTATCCTCGCACATTATGGAAAGTTGCCTCAGATAATTGCAAATCTGGAAAAAAAGGGGCGAAAATCTTGTGTCAGCCATGAAAGTCTTTCAAGAAACATTAGAGAGTTTAATGTAGGTGCCTGGAGAAAAAGGTTTAGCTGTAGCACAAAAGTGCAAAAGTGTCGTTAGCGCGAATGAGGATTTGGAAAACCTGAAAACAATTTGTAGTGTTCTGAGCGGTGTACCTGGAGTTGATATTGATATGACTCCAAATTCAATAGCCTGCTTTATTAATGCTCCCATTTCTTCGGTTGAAGTTGAAAGGTCATTTTCGGCTGTGAAGAATATTCTTTCGGACAGACGGTTAAGTATAAACGTAGAAAATCTGAAGAAATATTTAGTAGTTATGTGCAACCAAGAAAACAAAGATCAAGTTTCCATGTAAATGTTTATGTATGATTTAGTGTTAATATAAAAACTTATTCATTTGAATGATAACAAAATTCTTTTCACTTCATTTCCTTTTCTATTATCATTTGTTAGATTTTACATGATTTTCTGTACCCTGCCATAGCTCGAATAAATGCCTTTTTAGTGCCTATTTTCGTAAAAATAAATGCCTTTTTGCCTGCCAATTTCAGCCGAAAGAAATGCCTGAACTTCCGGGCTCTATTTATTATATATCATATGAATATTGAATATTATCCTCTCCCATCACCATATCGAAAGGGATCAGTCAGGGTAATTCCGTGAGGTCATTACTATTTAATCTAGTAATGGATAAGATAATCAATGAACTTAAAACAAAAAAAGGATACAGAATGGGAAAATGTAACATAAACTTAATTTGTTAGGCGGACGATGCAGTATTGGTAGCCGAAAATGAAGATGACAACGTCTTCGTGAATTTAATAAAATCTGCAGAAACTATAATTTGACGATCTCCATAAAAAAACTACAAGTAGGACAATAGCGAAATATAGATTCCATTAGATGTAAGCTCATGGTAAATGATCAACCAATAGAGCAAGTATTAGAAACAAAATACTTGCGAATAGTGATTACAAGCTTAGGACAAATGAATAAGAAGGTAAAAGGCCAAATCCTGAAAGGAAACAATATTTCTCCGACTGCTCAAATTACGCAGTGTGGTACAACATATATTTGGGACAAGACTCAAAAGTAACAATATACAAATCAGTAGTTTGACCGATTTTAGCACATGCAGCAGAGATAGGGGTGAAAAAAGCATACAGCGTCAGCTAGAAGTGACAGAAATGCTTGTGTTGAGGAAAATTTTAAACAAAACGTACCTGAATATAGAAAGAAATGATAACATTAAAACAACATGTGGAATTAGTCCCATTTCCGAATGGATAATATCACGTAGGAGAGAATCGAATCAATACATTGATAGAAGAATGAAGATAGAATTGTAACGGTCTCGAGAGATACTAGACATTTGGGAAGAAGATATCCCAAAAGTCCGAGGCGACAATAGTATGGAAGTTTTTAAATCCAAGGAATGTAACAGGCTTTATGGTCTACTAAGAAGTAGTAATAGAAGAAGAAGAAGTATGAAAACACGTAATTATTCTTCTGGTAGACAAACCAAATAAAAATGCATCTGCAATAAACAGTTATAGTCCAGTCAGTCCCACATTACCGAAACTATTAGAGAAAATAATATTGCTATTGTAATCATTGTACTGTATATATAAATAATGTAAAATCAGATATTGAATATGTAAAATACTGAGAAGTTGCTGAGAAACTTAGGTTGATACAACTATAATAAATATTGGAACGATTTAAAATCCACCTCCGATATCAAATGTCCTCACATCATCAACTACTGAAAATGACGAAAAATACTGCATTTCAAAAACAATACCACATACTAACAAATTTTCTCTACATATCTTACGCTTTTTCCATCAGGTGTCTTCATAAACACAATAAAAACTAATCTTCAGTTATATCTAAACCAAATCGAAGGCTGGACAGCCAAAAATGAAATTAAAATCAATTCGACAAAAATAAGCCAAAATATTTTATTGAAGACCTTGCACCCCCATTCTCTTTAACAATGAATAATAGCACACTCACAATAAACCATAAAGTTCCTACACCTCTACATACAAAACCATCTCAATTGGAAACATAAATAATAAAGTTGTACAAGCAAAAGTGAAACTACACTAACTTGAAACAATAATCAACATATCAGTTAAATTATCATACAATACCGCTTTATTAGTACACAAAACCATCATAACACCACTATTTTTAAATGTATGTGCAGTGTGGGTGTCTTTCGCACAACTTAGCAGTTAAGGCAGTTAAAGCAAGAATGTATATAGATTGGGACTCTAGCAGACACGATGGACTTTAAATTTAGTATTTATATATTTCGCAAAAATACTTTATAAATAAGTATTTAAATATACGTCATTGTTCCATTGGATGAGCAATATGAGATAGGGAGAGAACATCAGACTGACATTGATTTACATTCTGTAATTAGTATTGCAGACAACACAAGAGAAATATTTCCTTAGATCGTAAAATTTAAGAGATGGAGGATTCACGTACATGTACTTCTGAAGTTATTTTACAAGATTTTCATTTTGCTTTCTTCGTTCCTATTTTAGTTCGTCACGACTATTTTTAATATTTTGCCATATTTTGACTTTTTCCTTCCTTCTTCGCGACTATTTTCCACTTTTCTCGTTGTACGGATTTCGACCAAGCTGGAAACATACCTGCGAGTCTGGACAACACGACGGCACTGTCGTGTTTTTTCATTCTCTGCGAGCGTGGGCACGTTTTCAGACAAGAAGTATCAGAAGAGGGTTCTAGAGCCAGGAAGTGTTAAAAATTGATAAGAGAAAAAGAGATGTTACCAGTAAAGGTTTTTGAATTTCTTTCATTGATACCATACAGGAGAAATATCTGTACATGAGGATGGCCCTTTCCATTTCTCGCGATTACATAAGTTGGAAGAACGAAAACAATTACCTTTTTACTGATGCCATTCCAGAATTCAAGTGGCCACAAGAGCATTTAATAGAGACGGCGTCTCGTTGTTAGCCAGGGTGTGAAAAAAATCTAATCATATGCAAGCAAGATTACAAGGAAAATACAGTTTCCATTCATGTAAGTGCTTATGTTAATTTTAGAGTCAGAATAAAAAAAATAATTAGTCTTATTATACATTTTTAAAACAATTTCCTTTGGTTATTTTTCATTGCTTACTTGACATGATCACTCCCATTTAACTCTTCTAGTTAAGTAAAAATAAATCCCTCCTTGCTTTTCTAATATAGGTAAAAAGATGCCTCAACTTCGGGCTCAATAACGGGACATAAGATGTCCAGTTATTAACTTACACATTTGTCTCTGGAACTTCATAAGTGTCATATTCACAGTACGATTGATTTTTTTTAAGTGTTGATGTTTTTCTAAAAAATTGTGTTTAAAGTTTCAGATGTTTTTTGCATTATACGCTTTTGGGATATAATCTTTAAAAATAATATTTCCTTCTGAAAATTAGTTTACTACTACGAAAACTGTAATCAATATTTGAAAAGCATCCGTAAAAATATTGGTGTAGTCCATAAATGGTTATGTCACTGGAAATGAACAATGCTTTGACTTCGTATGGGTAAAACCAGTAGAGAATAAAACTATTTATTTTTCCACTTACATTGAAAAGTTATTTATTTCCATACATTTTATTTCCAACATGACCAATGTGAAAACATTTCATTTACCATTTACCGGTTTTCTTAGGTTCCGCCTACTCTTGTTTACAACAGATCTTCTATATTAAAGATAAATTTATTTTCGCTTAATTCCATCTTTTTCTTGTAAAGAACAGTATGACAGTGGCTTCTTAATGTAGTAAAATCCTTCATGAGTTCTACATTAATTTCAACCAACTCTCTGTACACAGGAGGAAGTCTTTGAATTCCCAGTTCGTCTGCTATCTTATCTTCATATTCCCATTGCAGAGCTCCCAGTTTATGAGCATGTCTGAAATACAAAAACATTATTAAACTTTTGCTGTCATAATGTGTTAAAACAAATACTTTTAGACGCGACACGTTAAACTTTTTAGCCAATTATTCACGGCGAAGAAACAATCAGGTCCCCAAAGGGTATAACCGGATAAAGCGGTGAAAAGTACCCCCAAACTAAATCGATAATCACTATGCTCATATGAAAGAGAATGAAAAATGCCGTAGATTCCCAAAATCAGCCACCTAGGGCAGTCTGTTGCAAAGATACAACGCGAAACGTGTTTTTCATGTTTTATTTTTCTCAGCTTCTATTGCATATAATAGGTTGAAGAAAATTGCAGAGACGGGGAAAAATAGTTCAATTTGAAAGTAATTTGTTCTGTTAATTTTGACGCCGAATTCAAATAGAAAAAATAAATATTTTTTAAAATTCATTTTTGACATGATAACGTTGGAGTACAGACTCAGTTTTTTCCTTTAGAATGTGTCTTATATCATTCTATAACATATATTGTTTTGATTTTTGAACAATGAGGACGATAGTGTAAAAACTTAAAACAAATTTCATCAGTTTAAAAATTTGAAATTCGCGCCAAAATGTTATTGGTAAAAAAATGTTCACCAATGTTTAAACAATTTGTATTTAAATTATTGAAAAGGCTCACTTACCGGTGTGATATACAACTTTTTGCCAACAAATATTTGTTTTTATGTGAAAAGTAGTTATATTATCGAAATAAAATCATTAAACTCTTTTCGTTGTTCTTTGTTAGATTTATGTATTGTTTCTAATATAAATCAAATTACTCGGTTTTAGGTACATTAATCATTCATGCTTATAATATAAATCAAATAACTCAGTTGGAGAATTATTTATCATTGACAATCAGACAATCATAGACAATTAATCATTGTCATTGTCTTCAATAACTGGAATCCCGGTGGGTTCGTTTATAAAGTCTACTCAAAATTTCTGATTGTTTAACAATTTTCACCAAGAAACGAGAGTGTGCACAAAAGTAAATGATCGCAGTAATGTGGGAGCAACATCCTAGGGTGCTACATCTGTTCGCACGTTCACAATAATATCGTTTCATTTCCGATATTCCCATGTAGAAAGAGATAGGTGAGCTCCTCCGGTGCACCAATTTTTGCTTGTTCCGCGCAGCACCAGTTTGCGTCACGAACCATGTGACCACAACACGGGCCCTTCGTTTGAATAGCTAGACAAGACGTCGGTTGCCTTGTTGCATGGAATGCAAGAAGGGTTGAGAAACATTTTGAAAGGGACATAAAGTGACAATTTTCAACGGTGACTTCTTGGTTGTCCGGGTGACGCCGCGTAGTGGGCTGAGCGGCCGACGTTTCGCCTGTCATGTCGCAGACTTCCTCTGGGCAGTGACGCCGCATTGCTGCGCATCTGGTATTATGAATTGTCCGGCCTGGGCGCCCGGGTGGGGCAGGTGCGCCGTGATTGTCGGAGGGGTCCCTCTACTTGGCTAGCCAACCCGGGTCTGGCGCCGGCCGTCCTCGTGGTCAGACGGTATGGGGCAGCCCCCTTGTAGTCGCGGATTGGTGGTACTAGGGATTACGTGTAAATTGTCAGCGGTGACCAACCAAAAATAACACAATGAAGGTGAAATATAAAATGCAATATTTTTTAAAATAGCGTATCTGTTGTTGTTTCAATGACTTGTAACAGTAATAATTTTGGTATTTAAAACTCCTGCTAATATTATGACGCAAACAGGTGCCTGAAGCTCCTTCCATCATGGTATTCCGATTGAGTTTGGTACATAATCGATGTAACACCTATAAGATTTCGAGTTCATTTGTTGTGATTGAATCTGTGTTTAAATATTGATAATCATATTTTTTACAATCACATTTTTAACTTGCGAATTTTAAATTTTTAAACTGACAAAATTGGATTTAATTTTTTTCACTATTGTCCACATTGTACAAAAATCTGAAAAATATATATATTAGACACATTCTAAGGAAAAAAACTGAGACAGTGCTCCAACGTTTTCGCGTCGAAAATTAATTACAAAAATTTATTTATTTTTTCTATTTGAATCCGGCGTCAAAATTGATTGACAATAATACCTTCAAATTCAACTATTTTCCCTCGGATCTGCAATTTTCGTCAGCCTGATATATGCAATAGAATGTGTGAAAAAACAACAAGAAAAACACGTTTCGCGTTGTATCTCTGCAACAGAACACCCTGGGAGGCTGATTGTTTGGGAATGTACGGCATCTTTCATTCTCTTTCAAATGAGAATCATGATTATCGATTTGGTTTGGGGGCTCTTTCCACCACCTTATTCGGCTGTATTCTTTAGAGCTTTACAATTAAATTGTCCAGAAATCTGCTGAAGCAG
Organism: Teleogryllus occipitalis; assembly: GCA_011170035.1. NCBI lineage: Eukaryota > Metazoa > Arthropoda > Insecta > Orthoptera > Gryllidae > Teleogryllus > Teleogryllus occipitalis. The sequence goes on from BLKR01008595.1 coordinate 15,845, forward strand.
CACTTGAATGGATACATCATACATATAAGTAATTGTATTATTACCTTCTCGCCCTTACTTCGTTATAAGATAAAGTATTGTAACCGTGCGATGGAAAACGACGAATTTTTCACAAAAAAACTCTTATTGCAAGGCCCTACCAACGAAAAAGTGAATAAATCGTGTTCTTATATATAATCAATTACTCTCTAACACGTTGTGCAGTCAGAATCCATGTTTTTGGTGGCCTTGATTGTGAAAAATCGATTGATGGCCAAATGTCTGTCTGTACGCCTTTAACGCTAGATCCTGAACTGTTCAACAGATTTTCGCCAAAATTAATATTCCTCGATCAATCTGTACGATCTCGAGGCTTTGCGAGTTTGAAACGGATATTTTGATTTTGGAGGGTACCTACTTTATATAAAATCTCATTAACATTTTCTACATATTCCCAAAAAGGCTCCAAATTTTTCCAGTAACCTTTGTCCTCGGATAGCGCAAGTACGCTTAAGAGAATGGTGCAGATCTCATGTTCGTTGAAACTCCTGATTTTTCGAAAAAAAAAGTTCAAATGAACTCTTTAAAAAAGTCATGTACAATGTTTTGAAAAATGAGTAATTTGTGCTAGAAATGAATGTAATGTATTTAAAAAAAAGTTTTTCAAATACGCTACAAATTTCTTCTTGGCGTATTTTCCACTGTTCGAAGAAGCAACCGTTAAAAGAGTGTTGCAGGTCTTATTCTCGTCTGAATGTTCCAAAATTGCAAATTTTAAGAGAATGCGAAAAGTATGTGCTGGTGTCGCACCACTTTTTATTGTAGTTAAAGGTAATTACATCCATAATTTAAGACGAGCTTGTAGGGGTTGGCTACAACAGTGAGAAAAATATCTAGATA
>BLKR01008596.1:0-16677 GCA_011170035.1 Teleogryllus occipitalis
CTCGACATGTGAGGACCCCCCCCCCCCCCAGCGAGGCACCATCTCAACCATAATACCCCCTAAACTTCCGACTGGTCTTCTGACATGAGTGGTAGTGTACCGCATGTAAGTGTGTCTGTAAGGGGTGAGGATAGGACAAGGAATGAGAAGGAAAGAAAGCGCGGGGTCCGTGGCCCGTTTGGTAGGATACTGTTCCGGTATTCGCCTGTTGTTGAAAGGGAGTAACCACAGAAAACTACCGATCAGAGCAGTCGGCCACTAGAATTCTCCTTCATACAGCGACTGAACTCGACCTATCTATCCTGCGAGTTTCAAAAACCCTGCTACCGTCGATATTCCAACCCTAATGCCTCCCGGTCAGTTGCACTGCAGTGACATCAGTTGTTGCACTGAGCCACCTCATCAGGTTTGAAGTTCAACGCGAAAGCGCAGAGTTCTGTAACGTAAGGCGCTCTAGTATTAAATGCTCGAGCGAGTACGAGGGAGTAAGTAGGACGCCTTGTTGCACTCTTTTGTGGAGCCTCTCTCTCCAAACAAATGCGTCTAGTCCAGGGACGGACACGAATGCGAACTGGTTTGTAAGGGCAACGGATTTCGCCGCGAGGAAGCGACAGGCAGACAGGCATCGGGGACGAGAGACACGAGGCAATGCGAAGACTCGCGGTAGTTGCCGAAGTTGCATCTTTTTTTTTTTTTCTTTCTGGGATTCTTTCCAGATCTTTCTTTTCTTTCCAGATTCAGGGGATGTCGATTACGACTATCCGCGCCGATATGTCCCTCATGAGGACACTAACTTTTACGCCAGACACACACATGCGGGCTCCTCGGTCTGTGGTAAACAGACTCATAAGGCCTTTCGCGACAACACACATACATGAAAGACAAAGAGCAAACAACCATGCTCACGGCGGAACTGGAACCCGCAATCTTTCAGTCAGATGCGCTGAGTCGGCTTACTCTCCAGTCACCTTGGCCATCTAGGTCGTCCCAAAGTTGCATCAAATACAATGTTAAAATATCTGTGCGAATGTTTGTATTAATGACATTTTACATAACTGTTACAAATTGTAATGGAAATTGTGTGCCACACGGTAGTTCTATTTTAAAACGCAGGCCTCTTCATTGTTACATGATGATCTCTACATTGTTACATGGTAGATATATGACGTAGTATAAAACTACAGCGCGGCAGGTAGCCCCTCACCCAGCGGCCGATAGCCGCGCGCTACTGCTCGGTCGACACCATCCTGCAGCAGGTAGAGCGCTTAGCAAAACACGTCCGCTCGGCTCTGCGTCTGGCGAGAGACTGAAACTAAAGTAGTTGTCTTCAAGAATGGATTTATCTGGGGTAACAAAGAGAAATGGTTTTACGCTCAGGACGAGATCGACCGGGTCAAAACATTTAGATATCTTGGGGCAAAATTTTCCATGAATGGGGGATGGAATAATCACATAGTGGCGGCGCACAGTAAAGGAAGAATTGCGCTCAACGAAATCGTTTGCGCAGTGCGCAGGGTTCCGGAATTGCCTTTAAAGGTGTGCGATACAATTTTTAAATCGCTAGTTCTCCCAGCAATGAATTATGGGGCAGAAATTTGGGGAGTGGATAGGATAGATCGACTAGAAAGCGTCGAAACAGATTATTTCAAATTAATTCTCGGAGTCTCTAGATTCGCAGCAAATGCCGGAGTCCTAAGAGAGGTCGGTAGTGTAGGAATTTGGAAAGATTTTAAAATGAAACCCATTAAACTTTGGATTGAATTAGCAGGTGAACAGTCTGACACACTTATACATAGATGTTTTCGAGTGCAGTTACAGGGAAGCAACCAACGCCACTGGTCGTATAAAATTAAACTGCTACTGGAACGTGCAGGTCTGGGAGACGTTTCTCCGGAGATGGTGGTAGATAGGGGAACACGTGAGATAGAACGGCTAATTTCGGGTAGACTTGCGGATATTAAAAGGCAAGAGATCCTGGCAGCAACGGTCGAAAAACGTTCGCTAGTTGCGCAAATTCACGCGAGTCCGTTATGGGGTTGCGAACGTTACGTAAACACAATGCGAAAGGACGCAAGAGGGGGATACGCTTGGTTCAGGGTCGGGGGGTGGATGCAACGTAGATTAAAGGACTCTAATGGTAATGGCATCTGTGTGCTTTGCAGTGATAGGGAAGACTGGATCCACATCCTTTTAATTTGCAATGCGACCGAAACTTGGAGAGGAAAATGGATGGGAATGGGAAATTACTACTTCCAACATAGGAACGTAACGCTCGCCCAAAACATTCTAGGTGATAAAAGGTCTAACTTCATGAAAGAATTAGGAACATTTCTAGGAAAGGTTCGGACCATTAGAGAAACTGAAATTAGGGAGTGGGAAAACAGCACTGGTTAGTACGAGCAGAGCCTAGACTGGAGAGAAATAAATAATAAATCAATAAACTAACAATAATTAAGTTAGTCAGTAAGTTATGTTAGGTTAGTAAACAGTAAAAATAAAAAAAAATTTTAAAAATTTTAAAAAATAAATAAAAAGTTATAAGTTGTAGTCAATTGTTAAGTATAAGTAGATAAATAAGTCAATAAAAATAAATAAATTAAATTAAAATAATTAAAATAAGTTAAATTAAAATTAAATTAATTAAAATAAGTTAAATAAATTTAAATTAAATTAATTAAAATAAGTTAAATAAATTTAAATTAAATTAAATTAAAATAAAATAAAAGGAAATGGTTAAAATAAAACACATTAGGAGGTGAAGGGAATTAGGAATCGGAAATGTTAGGGCAGAGGCGTTGGTGCGGACGATTTTCTGTGGTGCTGTTTGTTTTCAGGTGCGGAGGAGACCAAACACTGGAAGGAGAATGCCTGACGCCCGCGCCAAATAAATAAATAAATGGTTTAAAAAACGGATAGATTAGCATGTACTCGGCTTCTGACGGCAGGTTTTCCCCCTTCAGGGGTTTTTTCCTCAGCCGTACCTTATGGTCTCTTTTCCGCGGCTTTGATGCGAAGGAGAGACCATTTGGGGTGAATACCAGAATTCGAAAGGTTAGAACGCGGTAGAATGTAGGTATTGTAATGGCTTAAAGGCCTTCGGCCTAGCCACATTGCATCAAGTTTTCTAATTTGTCTATAATAATTACCTATTAAATAAAAAAATAAAACTACGTAGTACATGGAAAATGTCGTTTTGGAGGCAACAATTTACCTATTTACCTCTACAACCTTAATAATTCTCACTTTTATTCGCTATGACTTGACCGGTTTCCGGTCAGTAGGTCTACAGAAGTAACGTCTACTTAAATAAGGTCTAATATTGAAGGTCTAACGACACTTTGTCTACTCTAAAAGGTCTACATAATAAATGCGCACTTCGCGCAAAGTCTACGTGAAAAAATGTCAAAGAAATATGTCTACATACAGAAACGTCTGTTGCCTAAATGTCTACAGGCGAAGGTGTTTACATGCAAAAATTAATATTGCACATATGTCTACATATAAAAAGGATCTACATTTGAAAGTTTATTAGACTTGTTAGTAAGTGTAATTATAAATGCTTGTTTAACGCGAAAAATATATTTATGAAATATATGCAGTTAATGAACATGACGGAATTTCATTAAAATCATTCATCAGATTCTTCTACTTCATCCAGTTGCAATTTCAAGCGACAACTTAATCCTCTCACGCAGAATTTCATTTCACTGAATGAATTTGTGATTTCAAGGCTCATTGTCGTATGTCAGTAAGTGCCTTCCACATCTGAATTTCTAATCGCCGAAGTTGGTGATTGTGAATTTTAGTTTTCAGAAGTTTTATTTCACCTTCTTAATTTGTCCTAGTAATATAAGTTGCATTGCAAATCTCTCTCTGGGAATCTCCTCCCTTTGTCTGAATCGAAATTATCATGTATATATTTACCTTTGTTGAATTTCACATTGTAAGTGACCATGAATTTTTGTTATAGGGCTTAGTGTGTTTGAAATAAGCACAGAGTACCCGTTAGGTATTTCTCTTAGACTTTTAGCTGATAGACTTAGTAGTTAGTAGACAATTTTGATAGACATTTTAGGTGTGGACGTTTAATCATTAGACTTCATATAGCTGTAGACCACATTTTTATTAGATTTTTTTTCTCTTTTAGATCTTAATACAGTTAAACATTTTTCCTGTAAACCCACTGCCCTTGAATCCCTTGATTGCATGTAAAACAATACTTATCAGACGGTAGTATAAATTCAGTTTGATTTACACGATTATGAGTTCATATCGTTAATGAAATCTTATCTCTATTTTATTAAAGACTGAAATATCCCATTAATAAAATATTATTTTGCATCTATAAAATATCAGATATTTTTGTCTTACAAATATTTACCACTCAACCGTTGAAAAGTATCCTGCACCTCTAAAATATCAAGCTTGTCACATTCTCCTGTGCAACCGCGGAGAACATTGTTCGCTTTTCTGTGGAAGGTAGGGCCCCTTTAACATTCCCTCATTTCCAACGAGGCGTATTTCCACTTTGTACATGTTTCCTAAAGCTAAATCCATGTTGAGCCATGGCGTGTTCTCCTATAAACCAACACCATCCAAATTTGATAGACCAAACTTCATTATTCAAAGGGTGACATTTTTATTGTTCTGTGATGTAATTTAGGGACGCAAATACGTGTTCAAAGCTGCCCTTTAGATGAAAATGTTGACAATGTTAACTGTCCTGCGAATTCCGGGTCACTTTTTGTTTACATATGTTTGGTAAACTAATTAAAAATCCTTTTTACACTTAGCTTCTTTTCAGGAGAGGGAAATTGTTTAGGTAACGTAATACATGTTACAAAGAATTTATAATGTGAATGAATCTGTTTTACATGAATTCATGCTTTTTACTTAAATTCATCAACTTTTGAATTCGTGAATTATTTAACGTTTTGATGGTGTCACTTGTTACATTATCATTCAAAACCCTCTGAAAGAATTGGCGTATGGTGTGAAGACATTGTAATATATATATATATATATATATATATATATATATATATATATATATATATATATATATATATACACAGTATGAGTAATATTTGCAATAATACGAATAACAGGAGTATAAAAGCAATATCGAATATTTTAAGTTTTATTCCCCTGTATAACAGTATGCTCAGAAGACTACTTTCACATTAATTTGTATTACAAAAATACATTACTTAATATTCGGTGAAGAAAATCTGCTTCTACTTTCTCTACCCCGTCATTAATTTTATATTAAAATAAAATCTATTTTGAAAACGTTCTTTTAGTTAAATTGCTTTAAAATTTTAAAAATCAACACATTCTAATAAAGACTTATGTTCTCTTTTCCTTAAAATCTGTCATCTATTTTTTTAATATCCTCTTTATGGATGAGAAAATTTCATTTTTTCAGAAAATTCATATAAACCCTATTTTTAGTTTTCAAACAGTGAATATAGTTATATTTTCGCAAGTAGAGGAAGCAGAACCTCGTTAACGACACATCATGATGCCAGGGAATAAAGTTGGAATCGGACCCGTTAATATTTTTTTTATAATTAGAAAGCAGTAACAAACAGTGTCACTGCTTCGGGTCGCATTCCACAGCATCGTTCGCACGGTAGACTGGGAGTAATCCAGGTGATGAAATTTAATTGCGGCCGGCGACAAACATTTCCACAAGCGACGTGGGATTACAGCGAGGCGGCGGCGGGTGCGGCGTTCGCTGTGCACAGCTCGCGAAAAGGCCGCACTCCCTCCACAGCTGGACACCGCAGTAGGAAGGCTACGATACAATTTATTCTTTGATTAGTGATTCCGGACGCGTTAAGTGCTAGGGTCATTAGTCCAGTGCGTGTAGTGCATGATTTAGAACGGTAAGTGAAAGTCATCTTCCTCCAATGAATGGAGAGATCCGGTGCTGACCTACACGTTGGCTTGTGTGGTTTTTCTCCATTAAGGTATCTCCCACAAGTCAGGCACCTCCTCAGCCGGGACAAGATCTAAGATTCCGACTGATCTTCCGAGTTGAATGGTAGTCTAGTGCGTTGTAGTGAGTGTGTATGTGTGTGTAAGTAAGGGGTGAGGATACGCGGAGGACAAGGAAGACAAATGAAAGATCGCATCGGACCGTGGCCCTTTTGTTAGGGTATTGCTCCAGCATTCGCCCGGTGATGATCGGAGAAACCATGGAAAACTACCGATCAGAATAGCCGGACGCTAGAAATCGCCTCCAGACAGTGGCTTAATTCGAGTTTGCCTAGCCAATCTAGCTAGTATTGAAAATCCTACCACCATCGGGACTCCAAGACTAGGACCTTCTGGTCAGAGGCACTGCAGTGACACCAGTTGATGCCCTGAGACACTTAAGCCGGTACCCATTATTCAAAGGCTGTGGTATTTTCTAATACATTTAGAAGGCATACAGAAAGAAATAATATTCCACAATGCAGGTATAAATCAGGCATGTCACGAGCTCCTTGCCCACCTGGGATACCTGGCGTTCTTGCGAACACTTCTTCCCCTGATTCAGCTCTTACTTTCCCTCCACTCAGAACTGCGTGCACACGCACAAGTTGCAGAATGAAAGCTATGTGGAAAGTGGGTTCGTATTATCACGAAGAATGGTTGGTTTGTTCCAAAGTATGTTTGCCTGATGTTTTCGATCAACAACCGAGATTTTAATAGTAATTAATTATCTTTATTCACTTTACTCGTACTACTTATTACTTTATTTCATGTTTATTTTCTTTTCAAGTTCATTCATGTATAAACATCTTTTTCGACGATCATGAATATATTTTCATGTGAATTCTTTGCTTGTTTTCTTTTTGTAATATTTTAATTAAATTATTCTGATACTCTGCAACGATTATTTTAAATCTTTCTTCGTTTTTTCTGGTCACAGTTCCTGCGAACTCAAGTCTGCTAGTTACTTTGTCTGTGACCTTGACATGCCTGGTATAAATAATGACATATTAACAGACCTATACCAACGAGGAGATGAGAAAGATCAATCGCGGTGCAGATTTTTTTCATTTCTATCTTTGTTTTAGATAACGAGTTATTGTTTCATCGTTTAGGACTTCAGTAACTAGAACCTTTTGCAATTCTGTGATACGTTTCGTGTCTAAACGCGGTAGAATCTCGTTGCGTAGTAGTTACTGCGGTAGCCGCGAGCTACGAGTTCCAATCTCGCTTTGAGCATGGATGCTTGATGGAGTGTTGTAACATGGGGGACTCATTCCAACCACCATATATCACCTTCAATTCCCCATTCTTTTCAAGAAATTTCTCTGTCCGAATGCTGTATTTCTCTCTCCGAATGTGTAGGACAGAGGAGCAGTTGGAACAACATTGGAATGTTTAACTGGTTTAACAAGAATGTAACCATCTCCATACTGAAAGAACCGCAAACACAGAAAATATTCAAAATAGTCATGTCTTTGCAATACCTCTAAACCTGAAAATATTTCAACTGAAAGTTGCAGAAAAGGATTGTAAATGGATTTAAAATTGTAGAATTAGTTCTTAATTGATAAAATTGTCCTTGAAATATACTGCCATTTATTCTGGGCCCGCCAATGACTCTCAATAATGTTTCCCGGCTACTGGAACGGCATGGACATGCCACTGTTAGGTTTAAAATACTAGCCAGACACCTTTCTACTGTTTTTTCTGTCAGAGACTCTCATATAGCAAACCGAGTTCTCAGTCTGTGCCGCTGGAACAAAATCTCTTTGTATTACCTGAAGTTATCGTCTGCAACAAACTTTCATCTCGAAAGGCAAATGCTAATATGGCTCCTTGTTTGGCTTCTGGATATAAATGTAGTTTCAATATGTGCACGTTTTTTTGAGCTCTTCTTTTGCTAGTAATGGAAGGCGTAGAGCTGGGGGGAGGTGTTGCAATTTTGCTAGCTGTACAAAAAATCAAATCCGCAGTTCCCATGCAAAGTTTTGTATAACTCGGGAACGAAAATGTATAGATTTGCAAATGCTGCTAACCTAGCGCTTTTTCAATTTTATTACTATTATTATTATTATTTTAAATTATTTATTTATTTTTTAATTTTTACTCATATTTTAACTATTTCTAGTTTAAATATTGTGAAGAGATTTTGGAGCTCAATAAACTGTGCTCACATGGTAGTTTTCCCCCATACGTCACATGCAATTTTTACTGGAGTTTTTTGAGTAAATAAATCAAAACAAAAGTCTTGTGCCCCTCAAACACTCGGTATCTCCCCATGGCTTCGTAACTGTCCGTATCATTCCAAGAGTGTCACTTGCAAGTTTACCGACTTTTATGCAAAATTTAATTGGATTGTGCTGTTCGAATAAGTTGTTCAAGCTTGTCAAAGCTACTTGATAGCGATTCACTTAACGCGAGATCTGCACTTTCCAAAATCCTCGTTTTGGTCAATTCTAGCGGCCGGCTGCTCTGCTCAGTAGATTTCCGTGACCAGCCAGACGAATGCTGAAGCAGTACCCTAAAAAATGGGCCACGGACCGCGCGCGATCTTTCCTACCTCTTCTTTGTTCTATCCTAACCCCTTATTTACACACACGTACATGCACTATGCTTCCACACAGATCGGAAGATTCGAGCATGTCTCTGCTGGGGCGGTGCGCCGATTATGGGAGATACCAGGACGGGAAAACCCTGTAAGTCGAGAGCAGATCGGCGCCGGATTTCGCCATCTATCGGAGGAAGAACACCGCCACCTTTCGTGATAAAAAATGCACTACACTTATGTAACTAATGACTGCCCGAAATAATTAATCAACTAATACACTTATTAATCCACTAATACATTACTCAACTAATGTCGGCCTCGTTTGCCGAGTTCGTTTGCAACGCTCTGTGAAGTCACGGAGGTGAAGGGAATTCGAGACCGCGGTTTCCTGGTTGGGTGACCGTCTAGAAACCTCGACATCTAACGACGCCGAGACCCTGGCCAAGGGGATAAAAGGGCACTGGCTGACTGAGACGTGACGAGACAGGACAAAAATAATGAGGGAGGATAACTCCATACCAGCGCTCAACGCCCAACAAGGGTTCAGAGACGCATTACGTCAACACAGACACTTCCCAAGAGGTTGGAGCCAACTTTCAAAGGTTGCAGATTTTCTCTAGCCACGCTCACTCACAGAGACCACCTCCATCTCTCCTCGCCAGGAAGAATTCAGACCGACTGTCTTCTGTACTAACCTTATATTTGAAAATGATTACATCTCTTTTCTTGCTACCTAACTCTTAAAAAAAATTATTGGTGTCGACACTGGCATATCGTAAACCAATGGCGATAAAGAGAAGTTATCCTAAGAAGGAACCAGTTTCATAGGCCGAAAACAAAACAAAGTCGTGTTGGACGATGAAATTGCATGAAGTTGTATCGAAAGAATTTACAAATGAGCCAACCTGAAACGAACGCATTGACTAATTTAGTAGATGGGCATTAAGCAGTACCTGTCAAGGCGGTCCCTTCTTATCATGATCTCTCGATACTAGTATGGATCAGGAATGGTCAGCAGTACATGTGATAGAAGCAGCTTACAATCGACAGAGAATGATGAAACTTTAGTGATGACTATTCCCAGACACATCGTTGATCCAACCATTCAAACTACGGGACCAAAAGAATAATTGCTACGCAAGTAAAATATATTCAAAGTTGATAAAAAATAAAAAATAAAAGAATATATAAGAATATAAAAATAAAAGACAATATAAAAAATGTCAGGAACATACTGGCTGGTATTTGTTTTGTAGACATGCTGCAGGAAATGCTCTGTTTTAATTGCCTAATGTGCTTTTGTGTACGGTTACACAACAGCAGACATTATGGAAGGTTATGACCATTAATGCAGACAAAATTAAAATTCAACCATAAAAATAAGTTGTCATTTCAACGGGTGAACTGTTTCATAATAGAGGCTAGGTCACATCATAAGTTTTCTTATTCCAAGTTTTCATTAGTTACATATTAATTACAGATACTAGAATAACATATACACCAAGCATTATCACTATAGCGGATGGAAATCTCATCACTAGGTTTTTGCTTACTCAATTGGAAGCAGCAACATATAGATGCCAAAATTACTCAAGCTAGAATCAAGCTAATTCAATTGAAGCCATTAATACACAGATCCAGCTCATTACCACACAACTCAGCGTTACAAATATACAAAATAATAATAAGATTCTTGCTGCTGTACGCGTGTCCTATCTGGTGAAATTCAGCCAATCAAAGGAAACTGCAAATAGTAGAAAATAATTTCTCAGAATTATTTCAAACGCTCCCTGGTATGTCACCAATAAACAATTACACAAAGCATTCGACTCAGAGACTATGGACCATCATATCACCTATCTAGCTTCCAACTGCTTCTCAAACATACCCCAAATCCCTTCACTATCAGTTCAGACTCGGCAAAAACCCCTCACATAGAACCAGAATACAAAACAAGTTTCTCTTTCCCATTTTATTCAAGAAATTCTCCGAACTGGATCCCGACTAGAGGAGCCCGATGGATAACCTCTACCATTGTATTAGTTTTAAGTTTTAATTTAAGTTAGTCGTAAAGCCGTCTAACACATGTATGTATACACATGTATGTTAATTTAAACTGAGCTCTGTATTCATCATCTACGTAAATAAATGAAGGAGAAAATGAAATAAAGTTTTTGCTTGCTTATGTTTCAGTTAGGCATTCTGGGACTAGATCCGAAGGGGAGTTCTGAATTGGAATAAACTGTGTATATACCGTGAAAGAATACAACAAATATACAGGTAAGTCCATGATTCCCATCTTGACACTTAAATTGTAGATAGCTATCGAAGAGGAAAAAAAATAAGTTCATTTATTACACACGTACAGTCCAAATAAACTCATATTCAAATAAAATAAACTTCAAAACATTTTTTCTCGCAGAACATACAATAATCTGACGGATACAAATAGCACGATTTGTTTCAATCCCGAAGAATTTCACGTACATATTGTATACAATGGATTCTCTTTATCGTTCTTCCGTAGTTACGTTTTTACGGACAGCAAGAAATATTATTTCACCATTGTCTCCCGTTTTTATGGAGCACGCTTACGGTGGCATGGGCGCCTGCCAGAATGAATAGCCTGGGAGCTCCAACACGGCTGGATACAAAACCCCCGATATACAATGACTCCTGAATGTATAATGGATTGAGAGAGACTCGGCTTTGTTGTGAACACATTGCCGTGAGGACCGTGGCTGCAGCGGGTATGATGAGCGTCGTTGTTACAGGATGCCGTGTCGCCGCCGACACAGCCTCAGCGTGCGCGCCGAATATAACGCACACCCGCATTCCTGTCTCCCAAAGCGTACACGCCCTGCCCCCGGATCAATCGCGCTTTGTGAGCAAGGCGAGTCTCTCGAGGAAGGACACAGCCCGGGCGGTCTCCGAGCGCCGATATTCCGGCTGACCTAGTTCAAGGAAGCGCACCCTCCCATGGGGATGACATGTGTTGGAGACACGCGCTAGCAGGCATCGGTTTGAATGATCGGTTCATTGATTATTTCACGTTTCCTCACGCCTCAACTGCGAGATTAATTGTTCTCGTAAATGAAATGCATGTCTATATCGCGGGAGGCGATAAAAAACTTGTCCTTCCACAGTGTGGATGGTAAGATTCGGCGCCAAACTCCCCGTGACCTTGCGGTGTTTTCGCCATCCAGGTATCTCCCACCTGCTCCCTTGTGCCGCCCCAGTTGGGACGAGCTGTATACTCCGACTGCTCTCCCAACGCATATGGTAGTGAAGTGCATGTAAGCAGGGGTGGATTTACATACGGGCCGAATGAGCTATTGTCCGGGGCGGCACGTTTTGACGGGCGGTAAATATTTCAAAAATTATGATATTTTGAATTTTAATGTCATGTTCGTTTGAAACAAAAGCTGAAATTAACCCACCTGTAGCAGATGCAGCCCTGGGAGATGCCGTGCTGCGAGTGCGACTACATACGGGGATCAGAACGGGTTTCAGGGGATTGTTTGCCTTTAGGGGAATGATAGACAATATGCACTGAGAATGAATATAAATTTAATTGCATAATAATTATGAATATAAGTGGATTTGGTTTATAATAAGCCGGAGGACCATTGATAGTTTATAAAGTTACTGATTGCTCTTCTTTCTTGAAGTACACTTGGCAGCTTACTTACAGTTTGTAGCAAGGAAGGCACCAACCCAAATCACTCGGCTGAGTGTGTCGCTGTCCGGGCTGAGGTAGGCTCCAGGCAGTTCGGTGGTGCGAACTGGCATGGGCGCGGACTCAGATGACCGGAGCTGGTGGTGGAGTTTGCCGTGAATTCGGCCAGGTGGCGGCTGCGGCCCACGAGTGGCACGAATTTGAGGCAGGTTTGATATGGCCGTACTAATCGCCTTGATAGGCGAAGCAGGAACAGCCGACCTTGATGAGTTTTGCCAGTCAGTCAGTTTAACAAGTTCGGAGCAATGTAGTTAGAGAAGTTCTGTTTAGTCTGTTCTGTTGAGTATGTTCTCTTCGTCTGTTCTCTCTAGTCTCTGTCTGGAATGTTCCCACTCTCCTCCTCGCGTTGTCTGTTCTGTGTGAGCGAAGTCGCAGTATTTATTATTGCGGATGTGATTGAGGCCTTGGAGGGGAGAGTCACGTGGCTGTGACTTGGGCCTATGGTAAGGCGGGAAAGTTTGAAGTGCCCGCGATCGGCTCCCTATTCGTGATGTGTCTTCGGGACACGTGACATTGGCGTGACACTGAGTGTCACGTCACATTGGCGGCGATCGGAAGCAAAGGCGGTGGCACGTGGGGTGCCCGCGATGGCGGCCCGTTTGTATTTGAGATTTCAACGGAATTGAGGCATCTGGCATGCAGGTGGCCGAGGAGCGGGGCGGCGCGCCGGCAGTGCACCTTTGTCGGCGAGATACATTAACGGGATTATATTTGCGAGGGAGGCCCGAAGCGATTCCCAGAAATGTTTGTACACATTTCTTTGTCGCTTGTCAGGTAGCGAGCGATGGGGTGAGGGCCCCGCGCGCCGGGGTGGCCCAGCGCTTGGCTAATGAAGGCTTAAACCCCAGCTGGCGACGCCGGGAAGCGGCGGTAAATGTTCTGCGCGGGCGTGGGCCCATGAGAACGGCGGTTTGCGCGGAATACACTGTAAATGATTTTATTGCCCTTTTGTAGTATTTTTCGAAGTGCAGAAGCGTGCCGGCATGCACAGAGAGCGACTTGTGAGAGGTTGGTGAAAGTTCGCGCTTAATAGTGGGTGGTCGCGCGGGAAGAAAGCTATTAGGGGCTGCGCCTTGGTGGCGAGATTGAAAATTTGATTGCGAGATTGAACACCACCTTATATATCTTTTTATTTCTCAAATATATTCCATTTATGAAAAAGTGAGAAATATGCTTCAGCATTAGTTTTTACTTCAAAAGAAACAGCATTAGCCACGGCATTAGTCACAATGTACATTTTTTAATATGTAAAAAAATATGTAGAAAACATGTATTCCCAATCTGTATAGAGGTGAATAAATCAACAATATACATATTTCTCCGTGTTGATTTTTTTTCAGATAAATTACTGTTTAAATACGAGACTGCGGCTGGTTGAAATTCAAAGTTTGTCTGTTGCAATTTTTATGAAATCCGTCAATATGTTAAATATAAAACCATTTCCAGAAATATAAACTAATAAGCGTTCGGTTTAATTTTTTTCATATTTCGTTTGAACTGAAAGATTCATAATCGTCAAAGATTAAATAAAATCAGGGACGCCATCGAAAAGAGACAAAGAAGACGCACGTCGTGAGTGATGCATTGAGTGCTAATATTCATTTAGATTATTGCTTTTTTATAAATAATATAAATTCACAAGGGGCGGGTAAATGAATGGCGCCCAGGGTGGCGACGTGTATATATCTGCCCCTACATGTAAGTGAAACTGTTTTTAAGGAGGGTTCAGGATAGGAGAGGGAAGGGGAAGGAAAGATATTGCATGGCCCGAGGCCCGTTTGTGAGGAGACTGCCTTGGACTTCGCCTGGTAAAACTACCGATCAGAGCAACCGACCGCTATAATTCTCCTCAACCCAGCGCCTGAATACGACCTAGGGCTGAAATGCAGGTCGATTCGTTCACGAAAGGAGAAAACGTGAGGGGCAAATAGAAGGCAAGAAATTGGAGAATTTCCTGGAAAACATTAATAAAACTAGAAGAGCTACGGAATGGCACCAACTTTTTTCAACTAATTAGTTTTATAATTTTGTTTTGTCTAGCTTTTCGGTCTTGCCGCATAATTTGCCAGCTGTCATCTATCGTCGCCCAAAGTACCTTTTTTAAAGTTTTTTCTCAATTTTTCGGTTTCCTAATGGTAATATGTAATGTAAATGCGAAACTTGAAGCTGTTTTTCACAGAAATCTTTTGAGTTTTCGAAAAACTTCATTAGTCATTTAATGCTCTTCCACTCACAAATGCAATAACGTATAAAAATTGCAAAATTTTTTATACGGATATCGTAAACCGTAAAATTAGTACTATTCGTACGAAAAGTATTGAGAAAAAGTTGGAGTCGCTTTTCAAGAAATTGCGTTTGAACGTTTCTGTAAATGTGGAATTTTGAACTCGTTTTCACAGAACAGTTTCGATTTTGCGTGAAAACTTTATAAGACGTCATTTAAAATACATGCACTCGTAAATGCAAAAATGTGAACAAATTCCCGCTAATGCATAGATTTTTTTCCAAATTGAAGAACCCTTGTCCATCTGGCCTGAGTCGAAGCTCTGCTATTTTGAAAAATATTCATTAATTTTTGGGGCACTTCACATTGATTTGTACATTTGCTTTAAATAATGTCATACAAAATTTCTCGAAAACTTTCAAGTTTTCTGTGAAAACGAGCAAATTTCTGCATTTTCAGAAACGCCCATACACCATTCTTTGAAAAACATCTCCAACATTTTGCTTCAAAATCTTCTTATAAATAGTGCTAATTGCACTGTTGAAGATGCCCTAAAATTAATTTTGCTGCATTATTTGAGTTTTTCAAAAATTACACTAATGTATTTGTTTGAAATATCTCTCATGCCTTTAATAAGCACATTTTCAGCAATTTGTATATCTAATAGCATTTTCAAGGAGAACCGCTTCCAATAACTTCAACTAACTTTCTTTAAATAGTTTTCTGTGAAAAACCTTCAAATTTCGTATTTACAGTAACTCTTAAATGCAATTTTCATAAACACCACCCCAAATTTTTCAACGAAAGTCTCCTTATAGGACGAGGGTTTACTCTTCTATTATATTCTTTTTCGTTTAGTTAACTAAATGTGCTCATTAATTCCATGAAAAATCGTTAATTATCTCTATGTTAATAGCATGCGTGCAATTTATTTATTTATTTATTTATTTAGTCAAAAAAACAGTCAAAAACTGTATGTGACGTATGGGGGAGAAAATCATCTGCGCACGCTTTCTTGAGTTTCAGAATCCCTTCCCAACAATTTAACTATTAATAGTTGAAAGATTTATAATAATAATAATAATAATAATAATAATAATAATAACAAATTTAAAAAAGCGAGAGATTAACATTTCGAAAACTAGATATTTTCGTTGCCAAATTATAGAAAACTTATTTTTAACGGTAAAGAAACGAACAGACTTCATTTTTCTGTATTGTTAACAAAATAGAAACTCACCCTAAGCTCTACTACCACTACAAGCAAAGGAAAGTTCAACAAAGCGTGCGCATAGTGAAGCTACATTTACGTCCAGAAGCAAATCAAGGGGCCATCTCAGCATTTGCTCAATGGATCAGGGAAACTGGACAAAAACCTGATCGAGATGGGGTCATTGACCCGGAAGTACATTATTTGTTACAGGCATATTGAGTCTTTTTTTAAATTATACAATGCAAATGTAAACTAATTCATTATACTATATCTTGTTTTTGTTAAAGTAAACATTATGTTTCTTTTTGGCGATCAGTATAGTCTCTAATTGTATAAAAACAGTTTTGCAGCAGAAAAGATTTTACTTTTAATTTAAATTTGTGTACCAATTTTAATTGTTTAATTTCATCTGGCAATGCATTGTAAAGTAGCGTACATGTATTGTATGTGGATTTCTTGTAGTGAGCTGTAGATACTGACACTTGATGAACATGATTTCTACGTCGAGTATTGTAACTATAAATATCAGTATTACATGAAAATAGGTTCCCACCGTTAAGTAAGTCAGTTTTGACAAATACTACAGACTCATAAATAAATAGGCAAGGCAATGGTAAGATTCCAAGCTCAATGAAAATAGGCTTGCACGGATCACGTGGATGGGATTTTTTCATTATTCGGATAATTTTCTTTTGCAATCTAAATGTCTGGGCACTAAAGGATGAGCTTCCCCAGAATATTATGCCATATCTCAGGCGGGAATGTACATTTGCAAAATACGCGCAACGAGCTGCATGAAGGCTGACAGAATTAGAAAGAATTCTGAATGCATAACATAATGAACTTAATTTAGTGTTTAATTCTGTTATATGTACATTCCATTTGAGGTTTGATTGAATTGAGAGACCTAGAAATTTTGTTACCTTAACATCAGCTAATTGCATATTGTTAATTTTCAATGGAGCACA
>BLKR01008597.1:0-16645 GCA_011170035.1 Teleogryllus occipitalis
AAGAAAGTCCCTCCACGAACATGTACCAGATGTTGAGGCTCAGATCTTCAATGCGCTCCATGCCTGCCTGTGCACCGGCGCCGAACACTGGCTCACACAAAGAAAATTACTCCAACTAAGGAAAAAGAAAGTCCCTCCACGAACATGTTTCAGATGTTGAGGCTCAGATCTCCAATGCGCTCCATGCCTGCCTGTGCACCGGCGCCGAACACTGGCTCACACAAAGAAAGTTACTCCAACTAAGGAAAAAGAAAGTCCCTCCACGAACATGTACCAGATGTTGAGGCTCAGATCTCCAATGCGCTCCATGCCTGCCTGTGCACCGGCGCCGAACACTGGCTCACACAAAGAAAGTTACTCCAACTAAGGAAAAAGAAAGTCCCTCCACGAACATGTACCAGATGTTGAGGCTCAGATCTTCAATGCGCTCCATGCCTGCCTGTGCACCGGCGCCGAACACTGGCTCACACAAAGAAAATTACTCCAACTAAGGAAAAAGAAAGTCCCTCCACGAACATGTTTCAGATGTTGAGGCTCAGATCTCCAATGCGCTCCATGCCTGCCTGTGCACCGGCGCCGAACACTGGCTCACACAAAGAAAGTTACTCCAACTGAGGAAAAAGGAATTCTCTCCACGAACATGTACAAGATGTTGAGGCTCAGATCTCCAATGCGCTCCATGCCTGCCTGTGCACCGGCGCCGAACACTGGCTCACACAAAGAAAGTTACTCCAACTAAGGAAAAAGAAAGTCCCTCCACGAACATGTACCAGATGTTGAGGCTCAGATCTCCAATGCGCTCCATGCCTGCCTGTGCACCGGCGCCGAACACTGGCTCACACAAAGAAAGTTACTCCAACTAAGGAAAAAGAAAGTCCCTCCACGAACATGTACCAGATGTTGAGGCTCAGATCTTCAATGCGCTCCATGCCTGCCTGTGCACCGGCGCCGAACACTGGCTCACACAAAGAAAATTACTCCAACTAAGGAAAAAGAAAGTCCCTCCACGAACATGTTTCAGATGTTGAGGCTCAGATCTCCAATGCGCTCCATGCCTGCCTGTGCACCGGCGCCGAACACTGGCTCACACAAAGAAAGTTACTCCAACTAAGGAAAAAGAAAGTCCCTCCACGAACATGTACCAGATGTTGAGGCTCAGATCTTCAATGCGCTCCATGCCTGCCTGTGCACCGGCGCCGAACACTGGCTCACACAAAGAAAGTTACTCCAACTAAAGAAAAAGGAATTCTCTCCACGAACATGTATCAGATGTTAAGCTAAAGCTTTTCATTTACGCTCTCCAAGAATATAATACATTGATATCTGAAAATAGAACAGAAAGAAAACTTATTTTCCAATTGCATTTCAAAACTAAGACAACAGTTGTCTCGTTGAAAGCCGTATAATATTTGCCAGTCTTTATTGTTCGAATGTAATTTTATTTCGGTAATGGAATACAATTTTGAAAGAATTGTGACACAGAAGATTGTGAAATGGTTTATTCGATTTGTGATTAACTCAAGATCTCCAGAAAAATAAGACATATTATTAATAAGTTCTAATAGAAGCAGTTTATGAATATATAGTACCCTGAATAAGCGGGCAACCTACATAACGCGGAAAGGGAAAGGAATTTTTAGTACGTTGGTATTAAAAATTCTGGATAAGACGAAAAAAAGACCAAAAAGATAATCAGAACTGTGCTCATTCATTCGCATTCTCAGCTACCTTCATCTATCGCCGTATTTCTCACGCTGGTTATGGGAAAACCACTGTTTATTTGCAATAGCACTTACCTTCACTAGCCCGTGTGAAGGAAAGAGCGATCCCTCCGCAGTTCTTGTAATGAGTACTTTGGGTTTAGTGGTTCTAAACGTTTAAGGTTGTTCAGTTCGACGAGTTGCAGGAATTGTGTTAATCAAATGTTTATGATGTCAGGCGACAATTTGAATTGCTAACTCTTGGTGAGAAAATTGGACCTATTGAAGAGCACGAACAAAGCAACATTTTAATAAAGAAATGTAATGTTGGGAAAAAGCAAGTATATGACACCTTACCAACAAAAACAAAATTAAGAATGAGAGGATAAAATAATTTTTATGACGGTTTCCACAATATTCACGAGGACCTAGGTGACATTATTATTACTATAATAATAATAATAATAATAATAATAATAATAATAATAATAATAATAATAATAATAATAATAATAATAATAATAATAATAATAAGGGGCTCAAGGGGTGTGATGTGAATATCAATGAAAGCTATAACCTCTCACACCCAACTCCACTCTCACCCTTCACGCGGGGAGCTCTGTTCAGTCGTACTTGTCTCAAGGTTGTGGTATCCAGCCCCTTCGGCGAGACAGTCGACCAACTAATGAGAGGAGGAGGTCCTGGTAGGGCTACTAGAAGGTAATTCTGGGATAAGGCCTATCAGGATGGTGCAAGGCAGCCAACTGGACTTGTACCTAGTGAGTCGGTGGAGGAACCAATTAAATGGTCAACAGCGGTTCTCAAAGCCTGAGTGGCCATTAAGTATGGAGACACGTGCTAGAAAGAAAGACTCGAAAAAAATGTCGCTACCCGAGGAGCGTCGGGGCGCCCCTGGAGCCATCGCTGGGGGTGACAGTATGCGAGCCGATGGTGACCAGGAGTTGAGCAGGCGGGCCCTGGTCGGGATAACTGAAATGCGACAGCCTGAAAGGAGCGAACCCATATCTAATGCCTCCGCTGCTGAAGGTGCTGCGCAGGTGTTACAACCAGCGCCCACCCAAGCAAGGCTGCCAACACAGCGCAGAAAATGGCCAACGGCTGTTAATGAAGAAATAATGCGCATCTATTACCGGATCACAAAAATTGACACAGATGTGACTGGATACAGGCAGAAATTATTTAGAGAATTTCAACAGAGTTTCCCTGAATATTCCGTAACTGAACAAAGAGTGTCTGATCAGTATCGAGTGATTTTACGTAATAAACTGATTCCTGAGACACGGCTCCAGACCATTAAAATGGAAGTTGGTCGTGAGCTAGAACTGAATGAGGTTGAGAACTTACAACCTAGTGAATCAGAAATTCACCCGAAGTCCCACAAAAATATCCCTACAACAGATAATATAACTACAGCCGAAGACGAAAGACTGGTGGAATCGCTGAAGATGGGAATGAGAGAAGCTATGTTCCAATTTGAAGGGACCAACCCAACTATGAGACCAGTGTTACCTAAGATCAATACATCGAGACGAATGGCACGTATTATAGATATCATGAATTGCGAGGTACTACCAGAGGAAATTGAAATGGCGCACAACTTGCAATATCTCCACCTTGTTTTATATTGTGCTGCAGTTGTAGTAATAAAATCCCTCGGAATAGACTGTGAAAATCTGTCAGGAAAAAAGCAAAGAGACCGGATGATGCCACCTTGGGAGAGGCGTCTCGTCAGGAGCATCGAAATACTGAGAGGTGATATTGCCCGTATGATGAGTTATGCCAATGGTATTCGATCACCAAAACTTGTGAAGCTGGCAGATCGTATTATGAATAAAAGTAAAACGCATACTCGAAGAGATGAACCTAATACGACAGTACAACAGTGCATTGACACGCTGAAACAGAGACTATCTGTATTAACAAATCGATTGTCCAGATATAGAACCAGCAGAAGTAGGAGGAAAGATAACATTTTGTTTGAAAAATCTGAAAAGATTTTTTACAGAAACCTGGGAAGAAAGGAAGAAGGGAATTACAAAGGATTATATCCAACACGAGAGCAGGTGAATGATTTTTGGAGTAAGCAACTTTCTGATCCAGTGGAATGTGATGTGAGAGCGAGCTGGATTGGAGAAGAGAAGAAACGCTGTGAACATCTTACCAAGATGCATTACCAAGAATTTACAACAGAAGAAGTCAGTGAAGTAATCAAGAACCTATTGAATTGGAAAGCTCCAGGACCAGATAAAATTCAAAATTTTTGGTATAAAAGATTATGGTGCACTCGCCAAAGGCTGGCTGAATTGATCAATGATGTCATACAACAACCAGATAAGATGCCAGAATTTCTTACCCAGGGAATTACATATCTGATATCCAAAGACCCACAAAAACAAGAAGATCCAACAAAATACCGCCCTATTTCTTGCTTTCCAACGATGTATAAAATCATTACATCGTGCCTTTCACAACGGATATACACCCACTGTAGAGACAACGCTATTATTGCAGTTCAACAGAAAGGCTGTAGCAAAGGCTCCATGGGTTGCAAAGAACAATTAATCATAGATTCAGTAGTGTGTGGTCAAGCATATGCAAAACATCGCAACTTGTTCATGGCGTATATTGATTACAAAAAAGCCTTTGATTCTGTACCACATACCTGGCTCATAGAAATACTTAAGATCTATGAGGTTGATACAAAAGTTGTCTCCTTCTTGGATCACGTTATGTCGAAATGGCGAACAAAAATTATCTTAAGTACTCCTGTTGACAACATCCAAACTGATACAATCAATGTGCGAAGAGGTATTTTTCAGGGAGACTCACTAAGTCCCCTCTGGTTGGTCATCTGTATGAATCCGCTATCTAATCTCTTGAATTCCACTAAATGTGGATTTGGAATTAAATTTACGTCACATACAGTTTTTGACTGTTTTTGACTAAATAAATAAATAAATAAATTGGGAGCAAGAATGGTGTATCACATAAATCACCTTTTATATATGGATGATTTGAAGATATATGCTTCGACAAAATCTCAACTTGAACAACTATTGAGTATTGTGGAATCATTTTCAAAATGTATTAAAATGGAGTTTGGCCTGGAAAAATGTGGAACATTGAATATTGCAAAAGGAAAGCTCCAAGAGGGAGCCTTTGAACTTGAAAATAAACAATTGATACAAGCGATGTCTGCTGAGGAAACGTACAGATACCTGGGAGTGAGACAGGCAAGGCACATTGACCAATGTAAAATGAAAGATGAACTTGCAGAGTACTTCTTCCGAAGAACCCGAAAGCTTCTGAAAGCAAAGTTGAATGGAAGAAATATCATAAAAGCTATTAACACCTATGCTGTCCCAGTCTTAAACTACTCATTTGGCATTATTAAGTGGAGCAAAACTGACATTGAGAACTTACAACGGAAAATGATAGTTTTAATGACGAAAGCACGCATGCACCATCCAAAATCTGCAGTCGAACGTATAACACTTCCGAGAAATATGGGTAGAAGAGAACTCACAGACATTGGAAACCAACTTTGTCGGCAAGTGAAGAGCATGAGAATGTATTTCCACTCTGCGGCAAATACATCAAAACTGCATAAAGCAGTTTGTGAAGCAGATGTCTATACTCCGATAGAGCTGTTGAGACAGGATGTTGCGGACTTCTCATGCAATGACGGCCAAAAGAGAGATTTATGGATGGCCAAAGCTCGTCATGGAAGACATCCACATGAGATGAGCCAAGAACATATCGATTTGAAAGCATCGAACTACTGGCTTATATCAGGACAGATCTTTCCAGAAACTGAAGGGTTTATGTTGGCTATTCAGGATCAAGTTATTCCGACGCGTAACTATTTGAAGCGAATTGTTAGAGATAGCAATGTGCAGAATGAGTTATGTCGTTATGGTTGTCCAACAGTGGAATCAATTCAACATGTTACCTCGGGTTGTACACATTTGGTAGGCACCGAATATAAACAGCGACATGATTCGGTGGCCAAAATTTTACATCAAGCGTTGGCTCAAAAATGTCGTCTTCTGACTGAAGATAAGGTACCGTACTTTAAGTACCAAACTATGAGTGTACTGGAGAACGAAGAGTGGCGCTTGTATTGGGATAGAACTATCTTAACGGACCAGACAGTGATTCACAACAGACCGGATTTGGTTGTGATTAACAAGTGTGAGAAACATGTCATGCTTATTGATGTTTCTGTCCCAAATACTGGCAACATTCAAAGCAAATACACTGAAAAAATCAGTAAATATGCAAATCTTGTTGAACCCGTTGAGAAACAGTTGAATATGAAAAGAGTCAACATTATCCCGATAATTGTTTCCAGCACCGGAGTCATCCCTAGGAGTCTGATTGGGGGCCTTAAGCAACTGGGTTTGAATGAAGACCTGTACAAACCCATGCAAAAGGCTGTTGTTATTTCAACAACAAGGATAGTACGGAAATTCATGGGAAACAATGTATTATAAATTCTTTTTAAAAAATAGATGTATTGTGCTCTGATTATGTATATCTGTGCAATTCATTCAAATGTACCAATAAGATGAGAAAGAAAAAACAATAATAATAATAATACTTTGTCGCTACCTCTTACGCAGTAGAGCGCTGCGCGAAAAAACGGAGAATTTTCGGCAGAAAAACTCTTATTGCTGAACCCTGGTACCCAAGAAGTGGATAAATCAAGTTGATAAATTTAGAAGAAAAATCCTCTAAAATGTGGTACATGTTTTCATTTCAAAATTCATGTTTTGTGGGGCCTGGTCTCCGAAAAATCGTCCGACGGCGAAACGTTCCCTCGTCCGTGTGTATGTCTATCTGTCTGTGTACACCATTAGTGTCTAAACCATACGTAGGCTTTTTTTTCCAAAATGGATATTCCTCATTCGATGTGGCTCGACTCGAAGCGCTGCGATTTTGAAAAACATTCTTTAAAATATGGGGATACTTTACATGAAGTCCCAGGGACATTTTCTATTTTTTCTCGAAACAGCTCTAATTTTTTTTGTTTCCATTTTTTGAAAGAATAGAGTAAAATATACTTATAAAAATGGTATAGGTCGGACTTTCACTGTTAAATAAATTTTCGAAAATTTCAAAAGTTAAAAATGTTTTCGACTTTTTCGGCTGAACAACAAAATTGAAGATATATATTTTTCCTCCAAGTAATTTTTTTCCTCCATAGTTAGTTCTTTCATTAAGGTCAATTACATTTTTTGAAAATTTTAGTAGTAGTTTTCGCGCAATATTGCCTAAAATATGTGCAATAATAAAAAATAACAAAACCATTTTTTTAAAAACGACTGCAATTTTTTTCTTTAAACTTCTGGTAGTGATAATAGTGTTAAATGCACCCTACAAGATGGCATAAATGATATATTGCTCTATTCTTGTGTTTCTTCAAAAAATACAATAATGTAATATTTTTACTTGCTTCTCAGGTTGTTAATAATTGCATTAAAGGCGATTTGTTAACATTATTGAATAACTGACGTCTTATAAATTTTCTCAAAAATTGAAAAGTTTTCATTGAAAATGAGTTCAAATTGAAAGGTTTTCAGAAATGTTTAAACCCCATTTTGCCCAAAACGACTCGAAATTTTATCTTCAAACATTTCCAACGACTAGTGCTAATTACCGTGTTTAATTTGATATTTTCACTGTTTAATGTGATATTTGCACTGTTTAATATAATACGCTAATTACACTGTTTAATAAAATTCATTTTAGTATATTCTTTTTTTTTCAAAAAGTACACAAATGTAATTTTTATGAAATATCTCTGACTACGTTAATATGCACATTTACAGCAATTTTATATACATTAATGAATTTGTTAGTAAAAGTGTTTCAAATAAATTCGAATGAAATTTTCAAGAAATTCAAAAGTTTTCTATGAAAAAGAGCTTTAAATATCTCATTTACAGTGACCCTTAAACGCTATCCTCTTAAAAACGACACAAAATTTTTCAACAAAAATTGCCGTACAGGACAAGGTTTTACTCTTCTTTAATATTATGTAAGTAATATATATGTTCCACCATTAGGAAACCAGAAGATTGTGAAAATTTCAAAAAATGTATTTTGGGTGGCGATAAATGGCAGCTGGCAAGAAGATGGGGCAACACCAAAAAGTTAGCCCAGACCAAAGACATTAGAAAACTATTACAGAAAAGTCTGTACCATTATGTAGCACCAATATTTATTATTAACCAACTATACATCCTGTTAAGGGCGAGTTCCTCTTGCTTGTTCAGGGAATTATTACATAAAAAATCAGTGTTAACAAATTTAATCCATTATCCTTGACAATCATTTTTGCTTTTGAAATATGAGTTTTCACTGAATATTATATTTTTCTTGCAAATTTTAGTGTGATCTTGGGGACTAGCTTATCAATGTCCTCGAAAGCAATACTTTACAAACCTACAACTCTCTCATGTACTAGGGCACTAAATAAATATTAAAATTGAAAATAAAGTTTGCTAAAATACATTTAATCCAATTCTTACGTGTTCAAATAATATTATATCTACAATTTAAATTACATCCTCATATAAAATTTCAAAAAGAACTATTGGTGCTAAAAGAGCACATAATTTCTCGCCCTTAGTAATGGTTTTGCAATTTCTCTCCGATTAACACATCTTAGTCATAATTTTTTGTAAAACCCATTACAAATTGCAAAATATTAGATGTAGAGTCCTCGGTCTATAGTCAGGTGACGCACAAAACCTTCCGCATACGTGAAAATTCACATGCATGAAAGACAAGGGACAAACAACCATGGCAATGGTGGGTACTTGAACCCGCGGCCCTTCAGACCGAGGCGCAAAGTCGACCCCCACTCTAGCGATCTCGGCCATCCCTGTCAGCAACAATTATAATTGCGTTTCATTCAGCTAAATCATGTTCAAACAACACAGAACTGTCGCTGCCGTCTCGTGGGGCGGAATGCCATTGTCGCATTCCAATCTGATATTCCTGAAGGCTAGCAATTTTTCCTTCATATTACATTTAAATCGAATTTTTAAGATATAAACCTAATTGGGCTATTTTCAATTAAAATTTGCGAATAGCTTGAAGTAATACATCAGTACATTGAGAATGCAAATACATTCTTCGCAACACAGACAAAAAATACGGATTATTAAATAGGTTTTAAATAATTTCTAAAAGGTTACTTTGAAAAGTATAACAAAAGCTGAATGAAAGAAATGAACAAATAAATATGTAATAATACACAAATTCTAACTTAGGTAACATCCAACTGCCTCCAAGTATTTCTCACATAACGTTCACGAAGCGCAGAAAAGCGAAGCGAGCGTCTATGTTTGACGCCAAATTACACAAAAACTACTCATATTTTCGAAAAATTGAACATGACCTTATTTTAAGATTTGCTTTCGCTGAACATATTTCATTAAGAAAAAATTGTACCTTCACAATGGTAGTTGTAGGAAGTCGCCGACATTTTTTAAAGTATCTTCAATTTTCGATAAATCAAGGATTTCAACGAACCTGAGACCGGCACCATTCTCTTAAACGTCCTTCACACTATCCAACAACAAAATTTAACCAAAGACGTTGGAAAATTGGAAAAGTGCATCAAATGGTGGTAATTAAGTGGTAAATAATTTTAAAATTTGTTCTTAAATATATACAATTATCCGTCCGCCTTTGACCCGCCCCCTAGCGATGTTCTCTGGGAATCGTAATGACATTGGTTGATGACGACGGCTCCTCCAGTAATGAACAACTCACGTGAAAACTGCACCCGCGTGGTGTAGTAGGACACGACGAGGTCGATGAGCCCCTGGGTCAGGCAGAACTGCGGGAAGATGAGGAACAACGAGCGAAGCTGCTGCTGTATTAGATACAGCTTCTGGAAAGAACAGGACCAATCGATTCAATCAATTACGGGAAATAAAATTGCGTCGATTTCATGCAAAGTGATAAAATGCGTTGTTATTTAGTCAACAATATTAGTTAAATCAGTTATCACGACAGTGCAACCTACAAGTTATTAATTACAAACTTCATTATAATACACGGCTGTCATCAAAATATTTTACTTTTAGCTCGACTAATATTGTTAACTCCGGATCCTACTTGAAAGTTTAAAAAATGTTAAAATACTTTTATTTTGTTTTACTCGAAATCTCGCACATCATATGTAGAAAAAATGATACTTCTATGTTCTATTACTGCGTATATTCACAATTCATGGCGGTAGTCTAATGCTGCCTTAGAAATTATCATAGATCTTCCAATGTGTTCTTAATTTTCTGTTACAATATGTTTTCCGTTCTTAAAACAATAAATTTTGTCGCAATTTCTAATTTTACTCTAATTAGGCAGTGCTAATGCGTGTGATTACGCAAAACACAGCCAGTTGACAATTCCTGTCCTAATAAGATTTCATAATTTGTTCGCGCATGCGTAACTGCGTGCTCGGGGCCCCATTTCAGAAAGTCAAAAAGGGGCCCTTTATTCGGAGCCCGAGACGGCGCACCGGTTCCACCAATTTGTCCATGTCCGGTGTTCACACTTCACAAATTGTTGTTACGGCTGTCTCTAGCGTAGGAATCAAGATTGGAAAAGTCAAGATTCTGGCAAAATATTTATAATATATTCTATTAAGAGCCCCTATTAAGGTAACAACAAATGAAATTCGTGATAAAAAGATAATTTCGGTTTTCCACTGATCCAATATAGCATATGAATTCCCTAACAAAGCAATGCACATAATATAACTTGCGGTGGTACATAATGGCACATGATTTCTCGAACTAGTTAGTTCCCCTTTTTGGAGTTTGGGTACCTTTTCGGTTTTGACCCACTCCTTTTCCGGCTGTCATCTCTCCAGAGCCTTCCTGGGACCGCCTGGGTAATAACCGCTTTCCTGGGGACGACATCACGACAATTCCTTAAGCCCATTTCCGTCCTATTCGCCAATGACCACAAATCGACGCTTGTTCCATAGTTCTGGATGTAGGGAGGCAGTTCCTCACACAGATTGCAATCAGATTTCCCGCAAAGATACCGGTCAGGGCAAGGTATTATGGAAGGATTAGGGTATTGATGGACACGAGAGATTGGAAATATCAGCCAAGCAAGAAACACAACTGAACATTTATGCTTTACCACAGCTTTAGTGCCCGCTTACTCTGGCGCCCCTGCCCTAACCTCTGCGCCATCAGACCAACTGACTTCACCGTTCTCTTTGTAAATGCAATATAACATATGTTATTTTGTGAAAACCTCTCTTGAAACTGCCATAAGGAGCACGCTGTGTCTATTTACTAATATCTTCCAAAACCCAAAACCACTGTTCAAGAAAATCAGTTAACTTGACCGTACGATTTCCCAAACAGTTAACGATGCAATGTAAAATATACAACTGCCTAATAACTAGTGGTCTGCAGCAGTCCTTCGACCGAGAGCAGCAGAATGCAATCCACGGTAGATATTCGGCTGAAATAGCTGATTCAAATATCGACGCTGATTTGTGGTACAAATGGCTCAGTATTGTATATCAAGTCGTTAATATTTAGTATATCAAGTTTATCCAAAACTCAAAAGATTTCTGTGAAAATGAGCTCAGAATTGCGCATTTTAAGAAACGCTCGAGCAACATTTTCTCAAAAACATCTCCATTTTTTTCCTTGAAACGTTTGGTACAGATGGTGTTAAATGTTCTGAATTACATGAAACTTTCGCTATATTGATATATTTTTTTGATTCTTTCACTAAATACTCAAATATAATGTTTTGAAATATCTCTCATCGCGTTTGCGTTTCGGGTATTTTTGCAAATGCAAGAATGCTCGCAACGTTAACATTAACGAGATGAGATAAAGAAGGGTTTCAAACGATTTATAATGAAGTTTCTTGAAAATAAACGTTTCTGTGAAAACGAGCTTAAAATTGCTCTTTTTCAGAAACTCTCATATGACATTTTATCAAGACGTTTTTCAGTGAAAATTTGCATATAGGTCTATGTTGTACTATTCTGTAATATACTGAAAGTCTAATTTCAATTCTACAATTAGGGGACCAAGAAATTGAGAAATTCTGAAAAAAATATTTGTGGCGCCGTCAGAAAGCAGCTGGGAAGTGGATGGGGCAATACCAAAAAGCTAGCCGACACTGAAAGGATTAGAAAACTATTTAGTGCGAGAAAATCTGTGCCAAGCTGTAGCACAACTTGCTCTATATTACACCGTAGTATTCGCGATGATAAATAGTGTTCCAAAATATTACACACCACATTCCACGCACAACATTATAGGTTCCAAGGAATAACTGTTGAAGTGCAGTGGAACTAGAAGAAACCGAAAACAAAGTTGTATAAATTAAAAATATGTTTTATTCCAATTGACATTTGCATTTGTGAATTGCGATTTGCAAACTGCATATTATTTTTAAGAAATTGCACATGAAATAACACTATAATTTCTTGCATTCTTTTTTTTTCATTGCAGTATAAATGATCTTTATGGGGTGCAGTCCATAATGAGCTAAAACAAAATGCTTTTTTAAGTTAGTCATAAGAAACGGTTTACTCGTGGAAAATCCTCCCTTATGAAGAATCAAACTGTTTACTGCCAATTACTCTAAATTACTTACGGAAGGTAAAATTTTGACAGTAATAATAATAATACTAATACTAATACTAATACTAATACTAATACTAATAATAATAATAATAATAATAATAATAATAATAATAATAATAATAATAATAATAACAATAATCTCACCTGTGAGCCGAGGAGATCCAAAAGCACAATGGTGACCGAAGTGACCATGCCAAGTGCCAAGTTGAAGCATGCCATCAAAACAAAGGCCGTGCTAGGTTCTCGGAACAAGAAGCTGGATGGGAACATCATCGGCACGGTTGCCCAGCTACACCACGACAACAAATCAGGTTGAACTTCAACGTACTGAACTCAAAATAGAACATGATAAATGGCAATATGACATTTTAACAACAACAATAACGGGCATTTCACACACATGCATTAGCACACATACATAAGCACATAAAGTATGAATATATTTCCATTGTCATTTTTCTGAAAACTAATGTGATATAAAGAGAGTGCTTGTATCTCATTCATAAGAAAGGCGTAATAAGTCAATGATCTTAATTTCGCAAAATGCCAGAAGTCATCTCTTACATCTGAAGGCTTCAATTATGAACAAACTGCAAAAAAGGGAAAGCTAATTTTACTTTTATATTTAGATAAAGTAAGTTTCTGCCACGTATAACATCAACTTAAGTGTTATAAATGTTACATTTTTTCAATTTGAAAGTCCATTACGGAGAAAAATAAAATCATTCAAATTGGATAAATAAAAATCTGAAGAATTTTGGTCATGACTTTTAGTCTGGTTCTTTATTTTAGATTGTTTTTTAATCCATAACTACTACCTTATCTTTATAAGCTGTTTTTCGCAATTTTCTAACAGAAACGCACTTTGAGTTGGTCCCTATTGTACTACTAGGTACGTCGAAAATGTATCTACTTATTGCCGTCATACTAAAAAAATGTAGTACATTTGGTCATTTACTAGTGCCATTTAGAAAATTTCATTCAGGATAACGAGTAGTTAAAATACTTTTTAAAGAAATAATATTTAATCATTTTGTGAAACTTCTCCTTGCAATAGTTAATTATCTGTCTGGCTGCTAACTCATAGATTCAAATCAACTTTTGATTAAGTATTCATTTTATCTATATTCTGAGCGTTATTTCCTTGAAGTCAATCTAGAACTATTATACAAAAGTGAGAGAACGAGGTCTAGTACAATCGTTGAAAATAGCTTGATATTTCGCCGGGTGATCGAATGAGATGACGCATCGCGAGGAGTTAAAAGCTTACCCATAGAAGAATACCAACGCCACGAAGAACTCGACGTATCCGGGTGCAATATACGCCGTTTCGTGAAAGCTCAAGAAAACGATGACACACAGCCCCGAGGTGAGCAAGTAGCACGCCTGTGAAGAAGGGGACATTTTCATCAATGTTATAGCGACTCGCATTAAAATGAAAAAAATTAACGTGCCCTTATATCTCACTATTTTTAAATTTAATAGAAAACGATGATCACCATTGTTTTGATACGTACTATCAAAGAAAGAAAATACGGGCCGTACGAAGAGACAGAGGCATGTATAACCCAGCCTTATGGTAAAATGCGATGCAAGCTGGACTTTTTTGACGCACGGAGAATCCTGGAGAGATGACCAGAACGGATTTATGCGGTTTATACGGTGTCATTAACATATGATTGATGAGGGACCTTTTAACTGGTATAGTTCGAAATCTGGTTTCATTTTTTCTGTAGTTCTTTCTTTTTTATTCAGCCCCTATTCTTCTGGGCACTAGTTCTTCGACATTGAGATAATGAAAACCCGCTTCGTGTTAAAGGGTACACGCGGCATGTATTTATAGTCAACATTCTTTTATTTTTGATACAGACACATCGATGTATGTTCAATCGAATGCGTTTGTAGTACGCCCCAGCTAAGAGGGAATTGGATCTTCATCCATACTGAAGTCACCTAGTGAATTAGCCCGAAAACAATAATACCTGTGACTATCATTGTTTTTCTACAAGAGCTGAGCGAGTGAGAAGCCAATGATTGGTTAATTAATATTATTATAATCAATGAATTAATCATCGTCTTCTAGGCTGCTCAAAACCGTTGGGACGAATACGCCGTATTGTCAGTAGGTGCTTACAATGAAGTTCGATTTTTGCGAAATGACAGCATTTTTTAAATTAAATCTAAATATATTAGAAATTTAAAATATTAAAATTTAATTGAAACGATTGAACTCAATAATCGTATATTTTAACTGATGTATAGATTAATCGTTTTAATAAACATAATCGTTTTAATTATGTTTATTTTTCATATAAAATAATAGATTGTCGAACTAATTGCGAATAATACCTAGTAACCAATTGAAGAATAAACAAAGTAAATCTTCATATTTAGTATACCGGCACCCAATGTTTCCCGAAATGATCTACGGTTTTCCGCCCAACGAACTGTCAGACATAACCGATAACCGGAGAGTCTGGTGGGCAATGACAGCACTACGCAAATCGTTCGCTGCAGCAAGGGTTGCCCATGGCGTCAGCGAAAACTGGCTAAAACTGACCAGATTCTTTATTTTTTCAGCAATATTCAGTGCGCGACGACAGCTAATTTTTTTCCCAGCACATACAAATAGTGAATATCTTTCAAGAGAAAAAAATCAGATAAGATTTCGACCTGAACCTGTTGAAAGTTCCTTTGTGCGCCATGCCACGTCCGCCCAAGAATTGACACAGACTTTTTTTAATGTATAATAATATTTTTATTAAATTTGGACTTAAAAAAGACACGTGTTTTTTGATTTGCCTGAAAATTGATTATTTGTTAAGTTATACCTATATTAAAGTTTGGAATTTAGGCATACTTCTCAAAATATGATTAATCGATGCTCCAAAAGTGGTTAATATAAAAATTCATTGTTTGTTTCATTTAATACTTTGAAATGAGAATTTTACTCCTCTGTAAATGAATATATAAACTCGATCGGATAAAAATTTGAAAAAAATAGAAGCATATTTCTTGTTGTGTTTCTTACAAAACACAACAAGGAAAAGTGGGCACTGTACACGTACAATTCTAAAAAAATATATCTTGAGTATGCTTCCTACCCCTGCATTAACAAAGTATGCTCGGTCAGTCTTTGATCCAAGTGCTGAAGAGCAATAAAAAGAATGAACGTCGGCCCGATTAGGGTTTCAAGAAATATTAGTATCTCGTATGTTCACTCTGTCCTCATAAGGGATGAGTGACAGCGAAACAAACTCTACTACTTTTCCTCGTATCGGCGAGACGAATTTTATTGCTGGGTCCTTTTGCGCTCTAGGAATGGGGAGGCCCTCCCAATCTTCTTCGTACGTACGTACATACAACAGACCACTTGTCAAGGCACATGAGTAAGATTTTCTGAACATCAGTCGGAATGCGCATCTTGTAAAGAGAAGAGTGCTAGAATTTGTGCTGTGAAACGTGTATACTGCAAAATGAGTGGCGATCACCGTTCGACAGAAGTTTGAATCCATGTTATAAAGATTTGGTCACGAGTTTAAGAAGAAAAATCTCTAATGCGCGTAAACCGCGATTTGCTAGTGGAACTTGATTTAGAGGAATCATAAGATTTGCGAATTTATGATTCATGTCAGAAAATAAGGTAGTCGCTTCCAAGGAACCTTTCCGATAGTGATGAGTGCGTCAAGATTGGCTCTCATGCCATTAACAAAAGTAGGAAATAACAATTTAAGCTTTACAGAGAGTTCGTCAAACGTCTGCGAAAGAAATGTAGATATTGCTATAAAGAGTTTAATAGCATTAGGAGGAACCCCCGTCAAGAAAATAAAATTGCTACAAAAACAGTGTTCTCAGGAGAAATTTTAGAAAGTACAAAGTGCTATCACAGATAAAATGTTTCTCATTAATTTCCTTCGACGTCCATTGTAAAATCAGACAATACAGATATTATTAAGAAACTAATCGATTTCTTTCACACAACAGATAGAAAGACGTTGAAAATTAAAATTTTGACAATTTTTGAAAGTGGAACTTTCAACAAAATTAAACGACACTTCGCAGCAACCAACCACGTGATAAGAGTGGCTAAAAAGTTGGCCAAAGAAAATGGAATTTTGTTCAGGCCTGAAAGTAAACTCAGTAAGGCATCACAACTGTCCATAGTGACGAAAGTTCAGGAATTTTAAGGTAAGCGAGTATATTTGAAGTAAGTTGTGAGTTAATTTCAAAATATTAGTCCAACATGAGTAAAGAATCTTTCATTCAATAAATAAATAT
>BLKR01008598.1:0-16634 GCA_011170035.1 Teleogryllus occipitalis
TACTAGCTGACCCGGCGAACTCTGTTCCGCCTTAACAGCCGGTCACATCTTTTTCTCGCGTCGCACTCACTGTGAGAAACTGTACTATCCTTGTTGCACTCGTGATAATAAAGCAATTGCAGATTTGTGTTTTTCTCTCAAACAAAGAAGAATTTTTAAAAAACGCTCTGATATTAAATAGATAATTAAAAAATCTATTACGTAGCAGGGCGTTTTTTTAAATTGATTTTTGTTTAAGTGAGAAATACAAAGCTGTAATCATAGGGACCGGCTGTTAAAGGCAATAAATAAGCAGATTTTGGAATTTATTAAGTTAAATTGTTTATTAGATAATACAAATATAAAAATTAAGTAGATTAATCATTCATTATTGTTCTTGTATTTTGGTGCATAGGTTGCACTCTTCAGTTAAGTACCTTGTGATATACGACATTTTTTGTTTTATTATCAGTCGCAGGTTACAACAGGCAACAATGACCGCTAACATGCGAAATCACGCGAAAACTTGCAAAAACGTGCGTTCTCACACAGGAACGCTGTCGAACGGGATAAACAGTATCCTATGTCCGTCTCCTGGCTTTAAGCTTCCTGCTCACCAATTTTCAGCCAAATCGGTACAGCCGTTCTTGAGTTATAAATAGTGTAACTAACACGACTTTCTTTTATATATATAGATAGATAACGGCGAACGAAAGGCGGCTATCATTATCGCCTTCTGTTATCAGTGCGGCGTTACAACAATGGGTTACCACAGGCAACAATGACTGCTAACATGCGAAATCACGCGAAAACGTGCGTTCTCACACAGGAACGCTGTCGAACGGGATAAACAGTATCCTATGTCCGTCTCCTGGCTCTAAGCTTCCTGCTCACCAATTTTCAGCCAAATCGGTTCAGCCGTTCTTGAGTTATAAATAATGTAACTAACACGACTTTCTTTTATATATATATATATATATATATATATATATATATATATATATATATATATAGATATAGATAGATAGATAGATAGATAGATAGATAACGGCGAACGAAAGGCCGCTATCATTATCACCTTCTGTTATCAGTGCGGCGTTACAACAATGGGTTACCACAGGCAGCAATGACCGCTAACATGCGAAATCACGCGAAAACGTGCGTTCTCACACAGGAACGCTGTCGAACGGGATAAACAGTATCCTATGTCCGTCTCCTGGCCCTAAGCTTCTTGCTCACCAACTTTCAGCCAAATCGGTACAGCCGTTCTTGAGTTATAAATAGTGTAACTAACACGACTTTCTTTTATATATATAGATAACGGCGAACGAAAGGCGGTTATCATTATCGCCTTCTGTTATCAGTGCGGCGTTACAACAATGGGTTACCACAGGCAACAATGACCGCTAACATGCGAAATCACGCGAAAACGTGCGTTCTCACACAGGAACGCTGTCGAACGGGATAAACAGTATCCTATGTCCATCTCCTGGCCCTAAGCTTCCCGCTCACCAACTTTCAGCCAAATCGGTACAGCCGTTCTTAAGTTATAAATAGTGTAACTAACACGACTTTCTTTTATATATATAGATATATATATATATATATATATATATATATATATATATATAGATAGATAGATAGATAGATAGATAGATAACGGCAGAACGAAAGGCGGCTATCATTATCACCTTCTGTTATCAGTGCGGCGTTACAACAATGGGTTACAACAGGCATCAATGACCGCTAACATGCGAAATCACGCGAAAACGTGCGTTCTCACACAGGAACGCTGTCGAACGGGATAAACAGTATCCTATGTCCGTCTCCTGGCCCTAAGCTTCCTGCTCACCAACTTTCAGTCAAATCGGTACAGCCGTTCTTGAGTTATAAATAGTGTAACTAAAACGACTTTCTTTTATATATATAGATAACGGCGAACGAAAGGCGGCTATCATTATCGCCTTCTGTTATCAGTGCGGCGTTACAACAATGGATAACAGCAGGCAACAATGACCGCTAACATGCGAAATCACGCGAAAACGTGCGTTCTCACACAGGAACGCTGTCGAACGGGATAAACGGTATCCTATGTCCGTCTCCTGGCTCTAAGCTTCCTGCTCACCAATTTTCAGCCAAATCGGTACAGCCGTTCTTGAGTTATAAATAGTGTAACTAACACGACTTTCTTTTATATATATAGATAGATAAGATAACGGCGAACGAAAGGCGGCTATCATTATCGCCTTCTGTTATCAGTGCGGCGTTACAACAATGGGTTACCACAGGCAACAATGACCGCCAACATGCGAAATCACGCGAAAATGTGCGTTCTCACACGGGAACGCTGTCGAACGGGAAAAACAGTATCCTATGTCCGTCTCCTGACCCTAAGCTGCATGCTCACCAACTTTCAGCCAAATCGGTACAGCCATTCTTGAGTTATAAATAGTGTAACTAACACGACTTTCTTTTATATATATAGATATATATTTGAAATAATAATATTTTCTGAAATGGTTTTATATATACTAAGGAAGTGAGAACCCGTCAAAATTTGACGGTGTGATCTGAGATAAAGGTAAAATACTGTGCCCAGACTAATGTTCACAATATGTTACATTGTTTGAATCTTCAGGGTATAACGAAGATATTCTGTGATGTGGAGTTCACAAAAGTTTGAACACGTATGGCCCATGACCAGGTGGCAATGCAATATCGGCACCAAATGACACAAAAGAAAGAGCACTATTATACTGACGGATATTATTTCTAAAGTTTTTTGATGTGTCATCATGTCCTATAAACAATTTTGATTTCTTCTGGCATATTGCTCGAAGGTAAACTTATTTTCCCATTTAAGCAACACAGAGTAAACTCGTTTACAGAATTTATCTCACATGGGAAGTACAAAGCAGAACAAAACTGACATTTTATAGACAATGACCCAACAGAAAACGAAATGACCTCACTATCACGACACCTACGCTGACTTTCTCTTTCCCTGCTCCCAGTCAATGTTCTACGCTTGCGTCTTTTGGGGCGCGTGGGCAACGATTCGGAATTCGACATAACCTGTGAACAACTTCACTACTTCAGTACAACCGAACAAAACCTACTGTCCGAATGTTGTCTACAAAATACACTACAAAAGGAAATACATGCAAACTGTCATCACCACAATGCAATTATTACCCTGAAACAAAACCTTGATGAATTGTGAACAAATCTCAACAATCAAAACAAAACACCAAGCAGCGCCACCATGAAGTGGCGGAGACTCACATCTATCGACTCATATATATCAATTTTAAAACAGCCACCCAGCGCCCTCTGGAATTCTAGAGGGCGCTGAGCCACCCTTTGGAAGAAAACAATTGACTATTGATAAACGTACTATTAAAGAATGATTTAATTAATTAATTTACACCGTAAATGTTGGTGAATCAACACAAACAATATCTGATAACACATCTAGGGATCACATTCTTTCATTTAAAGGAGAAAATACTACAATCGGTTCAGTAGAAGCTCTAAACGAAGCCATGGCAAAATACCTTATTTTTTTAAATATATAGATAATATAATTGATAATTGGTCTCTAAAGCTTGAGAGATGATATCATTAGAACAGATATGTTAGTTTTCAGCAGGATTTTAACAATAACTTAGATTCATCCGACTCCCTATTTCCTTGTCCTTCCGTATTTCTGTTGCCTACACTCACCTCATGGCTTCTTACATCTTCAAAAAAATTAACTACTAATTATACTGTTCTCTGCTACTAATTAAATCGTTCCATACTTCTTATGAGAATCCTACCGTTATCTATTGCCGTTCTTCCGAAAGTAAAACGAATTTCTTTTACGATTGTTCTTCACTAGGGTGCTCCCTCGGCTTCATTACTTATCTAATAAATAATTTTGTACGTTATATTTTCGTTTTGTTAACAGACGGAAATTACACTATGCATAGTAAGAATATAACTTGCGCGATACCGAAAGCAGGGTGTCGCAGTGTGCAATATTGGTTGCCGTAGATTTCAACCACTATGTAAATCGTACCGGTATATTGACACATTTACTATAGATGTTTCATGATTCACACAACGAAACTGTAATAATGCTCGTATCAAGATGAACTAAATGAGAACCAAATTCTTTTAAATCTCTCCTCTTGAGCGGTAGCCTTGATTGGAATCATACACATTATTTCCATTTATTGATCAGTTGAAAATTCAATAGATATGGTTCAGCTTCAAACGCCTTGGTTGAATTTTGTACAATATTCCCCCCCCCCCTTTCCTTCATTCCGAAATATACGTGACATTCGTCGGATAATCTACATCATATCCTACTATCAACGCGGATGCCAAGTATGTTAACCGAAGGGTGATTTTGAAATCTGAACAAGGATACGATTACCTAAATGAGCGTTCAAGATCCAATATCACAAGTAAATCTTACAACACTTCATTCATAGATGAATTACGAAACTTGGTGCAGAAATAAAACATTTTATTCCTACGCACAAAGGAAATAGAGGGGATGGTTGGGCTTTGCGCTGTCTCGAGTTTTCGTAAATCATTTTCTGCACTGTCCTTCATCCGCAAGCGCACGTGACGTTCTTCGTCGAATTCACGTCATGCTCTGCTGACAACGCAAAGGCCGAGCATGTTAACACGAGGCCAAAAGTAGGAAGGGTAGGGGTAGACGAGGTGAGCGGGCGGGCAGGCCCGAGGCGAGAATGAGAGTCGCTGAAATGACCGCTCGAGACCCGCGGACAGCCAGCCCGCAGCTTCTCTTTATTTATTCACGAGGTAATAACAACTGGACCTGCCCCCTTACATTTCTCTGGGATTAAAAGCGCAATGTTGTCGACTCTCCATTTCCGAAACCCTCTTTCCGGCCATTGTCGCGACAACGGAACGCGAGATGCCAAGCGGCTGAGTGGAAAGTTGTCGAGAAGTTGGCAGTGTGATATCATTTTCGGAATGTAACATGAGGGCGATGTTTGTGAGGCGGTGTTTCCTGTCGTCGGTTATGTATGCACAGACAGTGTGTGAATGTGTGTGTGTGAGTGCGAGATAGAGTGTTTAGTGTGTGGGCGTGAGAGAGAGTGTGTGTGTGTGTGAGAGAGAGAGAGAAAGAGAAATAGAAAGAAATAGAAGATCAGAGAAAGGAAGTGTGAGATAGTAATTGAAACACTTTTTTTGTTACTCACTTTTATTACACCTTCTGTGCTATTAAATTAGTTAAAAAATGCATTTTTGCAGACGAATTTTGTTTGAACATTTGAAGTGGTATTATTGTAGAAGAATATTGCAACATTTATTGAAATATTTAGAAATCATTCGTTTTTTACCAACGTGCTTACCTACCCGATCCATTAATACGAATCAGTAAAACTTCGTGATGTAAATTTCAGTCCTAATTTCCCGTTTGTATTCATTTGTAATGCAACATGAAAGAATGGCAATTCAAAGAATGTAATGAAAATGATTTGCTTCGAGAACTATATTACTTTTATATCACGTATTTACATATGCATCACTGTCTTTATTCTCAAGGTGATGCAATATATGTTTTATACACTATTTTCATTCTTTTGACTCTTTCTTTTGCCTTACCAAATAGTCAATACACCACTAGCTGCAACGTTTCTATAGCTGAAGCTATTAGTAAGAAAACTTTGGGTAGTGTAACATTTTCTATTAGTGAAACGTTATAATTGTTGTTTGAAAATACATTGCGAGTTGCATCATTATTCCATCATTATCTCTCATAGACAAACCACAAAAACGTCTTCTAAAACAATTTGTTGTTACGTTTAGGTTGTAATAAATAATTTAAGCGTAATTCTTATTTTTGGCTTTTCTACCGTATCTTCTCATTTCTTCACATAAAGAGGACTCTTAATAAAATGAATGAAAATAATATTGATTTTTATTCAGTATTTTCCATAAATAATTACATCTTCCATGTCAGTATTATTTGTCTCCAAATCCATAATATAAAAGATGTAAATTAATAATTTAAATATGATTTGCATTAATAATTATTGTATTAATCAAACCGTTATTAATGCATCTTAATATTCTTCTATGAGGACAAAATAAATTAACATTAAATCTTGAATATTTCTATGCATTACTGGAATTATAAAAATTTAATGTCTCTTCGTGTGTGATCTTTGTAGCGAATTTGACAAGAAATGACTTTTTCACGTCATCACCTAATAAGCTCTTACCATAATATAGGCTTTTATATGTGCTCATTACATTTCTAGAACTCATCTCAAGTTGTTTCCTGCGAACGATATCACGTGCGAGACGGGTCGAATCCAGTTTCGCACTTAATTGGCATCGTGAGGAGCTGCATAAATGTCGGCGGTTAATCAGTTTTACGACATGCCAGCATAAAATAGATGAGCAAACACTAAACTACTTATGCGATGTAATATTTCTCATAAATACTCGTAGATGCCTTAGGAGTAGGTCAGTCATGAATATGGATGAAGCGTGCCATCCAAGCCAAGAGTATCAGTTTCCAATTCTGCACATGACTGCTGTCATCGTAAACTCTTGGTATGTTCCACGTATAGGATTAGGGGCTTTCAATTCTTCATTCTAAATGTGTGTGAGTCAACGTATATTTTCAGCAGATAATCCAGAATTCAATGAAGCGTTAATGATCAATGTCAAAAAAACACACACACGCACACGCACACACACACATTATATATATATATATATATATATATATATATATATATATATATATATATATATATATATATATATAATCAAAGGAA
Source organism: Teleogryllus occipitalis (assembly GCA_011170035.1). Lineage (NCBI taxonomy): Eukaryota > Metazoa > Arthropoda > Insecta > Orthoptera > Gryllidae > Teleogryllus > Teleogryllus occipitalis. Next base: position 6,792 of record BLKR01008598.1, read on the forward strand.
TTAAAATAATAAATAGGAATTATAGTAATTATCAAAACAAGTGGATAAAGAAGTGTTTAATTACATGAGTGGTATGTTCAAGAAAACAAGCGACGACGGGAGCGAGTTTTCTTATTTATACTGAATGCAATTATACACTTTTATCTACGTGTTACGTTCAATATTTTTTCATTTCCATTTAATAATAATTTAAATTTTGAGAAATTCAAGCTAATCTTTACCATTCGAAGCATGCACGTGATGACGTCGTATTGCTTCTAAAAAGAACCTATTTTAGAGGGCCTTGCATTGTGTTCTTACAAACACCGTAGTTGCATAGAGGATAAGGAAATGTTTGCCAATCGAAGAGATTGAACATATTGAAAAATTATTAGAAGCAGCCGACAAAGCCAATACTTCTCACGAAAAGTTAAGACAGATATGAGAGAAAACAAGAAAATACTGAAAAGTTAAAAAAAAATGTAAAACATTTAATTGATTCATGTTAAATACCTTTTGTTGTTCAATTAATCAGCTTGTTTCAAACTAACGTTTACTTCACCAATTTTGTTTTATTCATTCTTATGTAGTTGATGTAGGTAGTAGATAATCTGTGATGTAGTACATTTTTGTTTCTTTCATGGCCGAGTTGAAATACCTTGACCATGTCTAAGTTATAGTTACTTAATAAAACGAATTTTATCCTTTTTCTGGATTCTTATTGGTAGTTGTGGAGTTTTAATCGCACGCGTATAATTAATATAGTGATAATCAACAATTTTTCATGGAATTATTTAGCATATATACTTCAATAAAAAAAATTAACATAAGGAATTCCAAAAGTATACTATCAATAATCGGTTTTACACAAATTCAACTTTTACGTTTAGAGCAATCGTGCTTTATTTATCCACAAGCGTATTAGAAGGAAGAGTACGTGCACTCCAGAATGCGTTCGTGACTACACGAATTTCGTTTTGAGAAAATTATTTTATATTTGTTTCTGCGTGAAATGCTTTATAATTGTAGTTGTAGGAAGATTCCGACTTTTAAATTTTTCGAGAAATCAGGGTTTTCAAGGACATAAGGGAGGGGGTCAAGAACAGGAACATCAGAGTTTTCAAGAACATTTCATAACACTATTCTCTTAGATGTCCTTCACATTATCCAACAACAAAATTTAATCAAAAACAGTGGAGCCATTTTTTTTAAATTTTGAAAATGTCCCAAGGGCTTCATGTAAAGCATTTTGTGTTTCATTTTATTCTGCTGGATTGGTACAGCACGTGGAAATCTTTGAGTTTCTCCAAAAAACATTCGGTGCACCGCAATACAGGGACGCTGGCAAATCAATTGCATGTCATTGTCACTCCCCATTAAGTTACACTAGTGGCTCTCATTTATCACTCCTACCATGTACTGATGTCTCTCGGAAAACACGAGCTGTTTGATCCGTTCACAAGCAGGCACTCTTGCCAGTGCTAAAACAATGATACGGATGTACAGTATATGCGAAAGCCTCACGATTCTTGTTTCTGGAACGAAAGTGCTTTAGCCTGACAGTAGTCATAACTTTTTTCTGATGAGAAAATATCCATTAGAAGCAGAATACGTGAGCTTGCATTTTGCAAATTACAAAAGCAAATTACAGGAGGAAATGTAGAACAAAAGTTACTTTTTTATAAAGAAGTAGGTGGAACAAAGTCAGACTGTTATGAACAGGAGCATCCACGCTCATTTATGATGAAAGAGTAAATTCACTTTTTCATAACTCGGCTAATACTTTTTTGGCTTCTGTACTAGTTGAAAATGATAATTAGTAGTTGAAATTTAAAGAAGAATATTTTTGAAATGTTAGCCACCTTTCCCGGACAATTCCTCTAATTGTGTAAATCTTACTCAAATAACCATGGAAGAAATTCTAGCGAGAATATATAAAAACAATATCAGTGTAAAAACGAAAAGTTACAACCACGTACTCGTGGAGGGTATTCATTTTCCGCAATTCACTGAAACGTGTCAAACAAATGTTAGTATAGTATCGGTATGCCTCGTTAACGTTTCAGTAAAAACAAGGATTATGGTCGAATCGGTATCCTTGTCACGTAAGGTTTACTTTTCTGTATCGTATTCAGTGAATAAAGAATGCTCCAACTACAGAAACGTGTTCGTGCAGTGAAAATGCTCGAAAGTAGTTAAACATGTATTTCAGTATCTTTTGCTGGGGTGGAATTCGCCGGCTCAGATTTGCGTAGCGAACTCTGATGAAGAGAATTTCGAATATCTTAGTTGAAATATTGCATACACATCTTGCAGTACAATTATTATCATTTTACATAAACGTTACGTATAATACGACTGCACTATATTGTAGAGTCCCAAGAAATGAACAGGAAAAAATACATTTTCTATCACAGTAAAACTTTTTTTTATTCTCGCAGTCTTTGAATATCTGTTAAACATTTTCCTATTTCTGGATGACATTTGACTAATAAGGATTCCTAGTTTTCTGGCAAACGGCATCAAATAGAGAAGTGGAAACGTCAGCCGTGAAAGGGTCAATACAAGTCGCGATCCAACACAGAACTATTTACGACGCAAGGAAAATTCCTTCATCCCCGTCTCATGCGAGGGAAGATGCTGCAGAAGGGACTAGGGGAAGTGCGGAATACGAGCCAGTAAAAAGGCCATCAAGTGCAGCTATAATACGAGCTCTAACAGTTCGCTGGCGTTGCCTAGCGCGAAAGAGTAATCCCAGGGCGTTAAAGCGCCTCTCTTTTCGAGACGTGCGGCAGCATTGCTCAGGTCCGTATCTGCGGCATTGAACAGCGGGCGCAATTGTTTTCGACGCGGACGGCGACTTTCTAGAATACCCTGCAGTCACCCTGCAGGATCTTGTTACCCTAGATCGGTGGGCAAACTCTCGTACACTGGTGTTTGGCAGGTACACTATTCGATGCAAAAATATTTCGTTCACCTGCCAAACTTCAGTACAAAATTGTTTGCCTACCAAACAGAGGCAAAAGTAATTCTTGTAACTCCACAACATGTTAAGTGACAAAAGTATTTTACATTCGATCCCCTAAAAGTGTGCAACTTTTATTCTGAGTAATTCCGAATAAAAGGGGTTACAGGACATATCTTTGCACTCGACGACCATTGAAATGAGACTTGGCTTACACATTATTTATTTATGAATATGTGATTACTGACACTGATATTTATGAATAAGTGTCAACTGCTAAGATTATTAGTTCCGAAAGTGTAGTGCATGTTCTTATTGCGGAAGGTGGGATTTTCCTCCTGCTGGATGGCGACATTCGCCATTGACCTACATGTCGACTTAAGAAGTTCTCCCCGTCGCCCCCAATTAATCTCCTACCAGCAGCAACCCGCCACAGGCGGGATAAGCTCTAATTCACTGGTATCACGGCATGTGTGATAGTATAGGGCATGTAAGTGTGTGTGCAAGTAAGGGATATAACGAAGAAGAGAAACGAAAGATCACGCGCCGACATTCGCTTGGTGTTGACTGGAGAAACCATGGACAACTACTGATGAGAGCAGCCGGCAGCCAGAATTCTCTTCCAGACAGCGGCTGAATTTCACCTGGCTATATAACTAGTGTCCAAAAATATTACCACCATTGGTACTCAAACCATAGGAACCCGTTTAGAGACATTTTAGGGACACCAATTGATACTCTGAGTCACCTAAGACGATTTTACGAACGATTACTTACAAGTCACACGTTTATCGTATATGATAATTTAAAAATAGCAATCAGGTAGGTCGAATACGTCGGTTGAAGAGCGCAGGGTGGAGGAGTGAATTGCCTTTTCGAGTACTTCTGCTGCGCGGAGCTGAGGTGGGCAGCAGCCCCTGAAGATCTCCGCCTTCCACGTGGAAAGTGCGCTACCAGTGAGTGAACTGGTTGATTAGTAATTCCGGGCGCGTCAGGAGCTTAGGTCATTAGTCCCGTAAGTGTAGTGCATGTTTCCCCCGCTGGATGGCAAGATCCGGCGCTGACCTACCGTCGGCTAGCGGGGTTCCCCCCTTACCAGGACTCTCCCACCAGCGGGGCACCGCCACAGCAGGGACAAACTCTAAGCCCACGACCGGTCTCCCGGAATATGCAGGAGTGTAGTGCACGTTCGTGTGTGTGTGTAAGGGGAGAGGATAGGACAAGGAAGAGCGCGCGGTCCGTGGCCCGTTTGGTAGGGTACTGCTCCGGCATTCGCCTGGTGTTGATCGGATAAACCACGGAAAACTACCGATCAGAGCAGCCGGCCGCTAGAATTCTCCTCCAGACAGCGACTGAATTCAACCTAGCTGAAGAGCTAGTGTCGAAAATCCTGCCGCCACGGCGCGCCGTGGGGAGTGGGAACCTAGGACCTCCCGGTCAGAGGCGCTGCAGTGACATCAGTTGATGCCCTGAGCCACCGCTCCCGGTACCAGTGAGTGGAGCTGCCCCATCACGAATGTCGTCTTCTCGGACAGAACTTCAGGAATCATAAGCTGCTTATTGAAAATGATGTTAGGGATGTTCTCAGAAACAAAGTAAATCAAATTATTATTTTTATGTACATGAACTATACTTCTCATCGTTCTTTGCAGTATTTGAATGTTCTTTGCAGTTCTCTTCTTTGCAGTTTTTTTCGTAGTATCCACGACCACATTTTGCTCTTTAGGATCTTGAAGTTGGTTAAACAACTTTAATATCGTAACGTTTGTGGAATAATAAATATTTTTCAAAAACAATTATGTTAGTTCTGCATTGAACAAGGACACAATCAAGAGCGAATGATTTTTCATCTCAAAAAAGGCAGGATATTAGAAAATTTCAGCATTCGATACATCAGAATCAACTCCTAAAATTTTCACAAATTCGTCGTCGTTTTTTAAAGGATTTCATGACATTGAATTTTTAAAGCATTGTGTAAGCGTCGCCTGGTCCGGCGCCGGTGCGTCGGGCCGCTTCGGGGAAACCCGCGTAAAGCCGGATGTGGGTGGAGGGTGGCGGCGCCACGCCGCGCCGGTTGGTAAAGCCCTCAGGAATCCCGGCTGGGATTTCCTTCAAAGGGACGCGCGCGGATGCGAGTCTAGGAGGTGTCGGTTGTAGCTCTGGAAAGGCTGGCCAGCGAGCCGTGTGTCGCCCGCTGCTTGTAGGGTGGGGGCGAGCCGGCGGATATTTAAGGCCGCGCCGACAGGCGCCTGGCGGGATACGCTGGGTGTCGAAAGACGTGAGGTATCTCCAGTGCAATCCTTGCACGTGATCTTCAGGTCGAAGATCGGTTTGGCAACAAGCCATGTAACTGGTGTAGTTACGGGACTATGTCCGACAGCTTCGCACTTCGCGTTGCTTTTTGCTGCTTCCGAAGCAGTGGTTCTGGGCGAGGCCTAGGGGACGGTCGCGGGGTTTCGCGGCTAAGAGAATCGAAAGGTTGCCAAGGGGCTAGATTTTTGTATCATATCATTGTACATTAATTGTAAAAAATCTGTAAATATATTGTATTTATTCAATCAGAACAGTCGTCTGTGTTTTTCACTCTAGTACGTCACAGACTCGGAACCTTTCTTTTCTAAAACTGGTGGCAGCGGTTATCGAAAACTCACGTCGGGGTGCCCGCACCAAATTCTGCCACTTTTCTTTTCTAAAACTGGTGGCAGCGGTTATCGAAAACTCACGTCGGGGCGCTCGCAGCAAATTCTGCCACTTTTCTTTTCTAAAACTGGTGGCAGCGGTTATCGAAAACTCACGTCAGGGCGCTCGCAGCAAATTCTGCCACTTTTCTTTTCTAAAACTGGTGGCAGCGGTTACAGTAAACTCACGTCGGTGTGCCCGCACCAATTCTGCCATTTTTCTTGTCTAAAATTGGTAGCAGCGGTTATTGTAAATTCACGCCGGAGTGCCTGCGCCCATTGTTGCAATTGTAGTTCAAAATTGGTTGCAGTGGTGCTTAGAACTCACACCGGGTGGTTGTGCCAATTGCAGTTAATAATTGGTTACAACAGATTAAAGACTCACGTCTATCAATCAGCTTTGTGGAAGCAGTCACTACGTTCGCAACGAACGGGGAACGCGGAAGTCTGCAGCAGCATCCGCGGGGACATCAGTGCGGCATCAGAGCCATCGGTGCGCGCTGATTAATCAGAACAGCACGCGTAAAGACAGTGTACGCAGTTAAACGTGAATACGCGTCGTAAATACGTGGCGGCGGCAGTGTCGCGCACGCCACGAGAAACCGAAAAGTGCGGTGTTTCGGTACGGTAGTTTCGGGGCGGTACAATCCGACTCGGAACCTTTCTTTTCTAAAACTTGGTACTGGTACTGGAACGAGCTGATATTGGCACTGGAACTTGATCTGCTGATATTTGCATCACCGGAAGAACACATCACGGACCGACCTGAACGAGAGGAAGGAAGGAGGCCACAAACCGGATCCAGAAGGCGCTCACGCGACACCGAGGCCAACTGAACGTAAGTGTGTTTTTTGTTCTGGCCGGGGATCAATTCAGGCAATATGGCTTTCTTAGCGGGTTATAGGAAAGAGGTGCTTGTTAGGGTCGCGATGGAGATGGGGGAAACATTAGAAGGGAACGAGACCGTGGTTAAACTTAAAGCGATCATTACGGAAAGCGAGCAGTACGAGGAATCATTCGTGAAACAACTCGCTGACCAAGAAAAAGAACAGGTTGCGGAAATACGAGAGCAGGAAAGATTACGCGAAGAGAGAGTGTTAGAGCAGGAAAGAATACGCGATGAGAGAGAGCAGGAAAGAATACGCGAAGAACGCGAAGAACGCGAACGGCAATTTGAACTTGAAAAGTTAAAACTAACGAATCAGGCTCCCACGCGTGTTTCCATAGGTAGTAGCGACACGGGAAATCGAACTAATATTCGTATCAGCCAAGTCATGGACAAATTCAAAGGCGAAGGCGACGATATTACGTTGTTTTTAAGTGTTTTCGAGGCGCATGCTCGCCAGCTTGGCATTGCGCCGGTCGAATGGGTAAGCCATTTAATGGGTTTACTTCCTAATGAAGTGAACAACTGGCTAGTAGTAGGATCCGATTCACCGGATCAAGATTATGACCTAATTAAAGAACAATTATTAGATATGTACAAGTTCACGGCAGAAAAGTGCCGGCAGATGTTTTGTAGTCACGTAAAAGGTGCAAAGACCACTTGGAACGTCTATGCACGTGAATTAGCTAGTTATTGTAAAAAATGGGTCTCAGGTTTAAAGATAGAAACACTTGAGCAATTGCTAGATCTCATTGTAACGGACCAGATGAAGCGAAAGGTGCCGGCGGTTATGCGTGACCATTTCATTGATGTGTGGGGTGAGGTTTCTGCGTCCCAAGATTTGGCACGAAGGCTGGACACCTACGAAAACAACCGGGCTAGCGGATATAAGAAGGAATTCTCGCGGTTCGGCAATAAAGAGCAGGCAGGCGAACGGAAATGGCCGAAGGCGACGGAAAGCGCGCCGACCACTTCCAAAACGGCAGTGCCGAAGGTAGCTAGTAACGCGGAGTTCGAGAAGCCGCAAGAACGGACGTGTTACTTATGTAAAAACCAGGTCACATAAAAAGATATTGTCCTCAAAATAACAATAAACCTAGCGAGAAGATGTGTCACGTGGCCGACGCTAGTGCGCCAGAGTTATTGTCTCCACACACATTTCTTGCCAAAATTTGCGGCGAAACAGTCACCTGTCTCCGTGACACGGGGTCCACAATCGACGTCATCAATGCAAAGCACGTCACGCCGACACAATATACCGGCGAGTCCGTATGGGTTCAGCAGCCCCTGGACGAAGCGCCGAAAAACCTACCGGTAGCCAAGGTAGAGATTGTAGGGCCATTCGGTACTCTTGTTACAGAGGCCGCAGTCGCGAAGAATTGCGACTTGCCTTATTACATTTTTAGTAATCGTTCTGCTACGATTTTGAAAGAAATAAAGCAAGGTTTCTTAGAGCCACAGCCTATCTGCGCGGTGCGGACTAGGGCGCAAGCAGTGGCTGAGCGCGTAAGGGCGGAAGGGCCCCAGACAATAGAGGCGGTAGAGCCTGCCGAGAGTACAGGAAACGGCCGAGATCAGGACGCGTTCCAGGTAACCGCTTCGGAGGAAACCGAGGATGACAATAGAGTTGGTCAGGGCGAGGTCGACGCCCCGGGCAACTCAGAATCAAACTATCAGGAATCTGAATTAGATTTCGGTAGCATTGCTTTGGCTCGTTTGGACCCCACCGAATTTGCTACAGCTCAAAGACAAGACAAGGAGCTCGCGCCGTTGATTGAGCGTGCGGAAGGACCCGAGACGGATCGGCGCGATTATGTTATGAAAAACGGCCTATTGTTTCGTGTCCGGTATAGTAAGCGCGGAGAGCAGTTCACTATGTTAGTAATACCGCGGGTGTATCGTGGCACGATCTTAAAACTCTGTCATGAAGTTGCTCACGGCCATTTGGGGGTCACAAAAAGCAAAGATGCCATGGCCAAATATTTCTTCTGGCCGAATTGCTATAAGGATATTGAAAACTATGTGCGTAGTTGCGACAGTTGCCAACGAGTAGGAAACGGCGGCGAAAAACTTCGCGCGCCCTTGAAAATTGTTCCTATAACGGGCGAGGCATTCGAGAAAGTGAATGTCGACGCGTGTGGCCCATTTCCAGAATCGGTCACCGGAAACAAGTTTATTTTAACGGCGATGTGTTTAGCCACGAAGTATCCCGAGGCTATTCCGATACGGGACCTAACTTCGGTCACTGTAATTGAGGCATTACTAGAAATATTCAGTAGAATAGGATTTCCACGCGAATTGCAAACCGACCAGGGCACTTGCTTCACGAGTGCTTTGACAGCGGAATTCGCCGAGCGGTTTGGCATTAAACTGGTGAGAAGTTCGCCGTATCATCCTCAATCAAACGCAGTCGAAAGAATGCATCGAACTATGAACCGGCTTATGAAGGTTCTGTCTTTGGAGGCAGGGACGGATTGGGAATGCCAGCTTCCCGCTATTATGTTCGCGTTGCGCACGAGTGTGCACGAATCATTAGGTTTCTCTCCTGCCGAATTGGTGTACGGGAAGAATCTCCGTACCCCCATGACACTTCTTTATGAAAGGCTTGCGGGAACTGCGGAAAGTGAAGAAAATTCTGTAGTTGAGCATGTATTCAAATTAATCAATCGTTTGAAACGCTCCCGTGATCTAGCTCACAATAGAATGGCTGAAGAACAGCAGAAACGTAAAGTGTGGTATGACCGGAAGGCGGTCTCACGTACTTTCGAGATAGGCGCGAAGGTGTTGGTTCTCGCACCTAACAGGACGCGGAAGCTCGCGGTTCAGCGGATAGGGCCGGGCGAGATTCGCGAGAAAATTTCGAAGCATAACTATGTGGTCCAGATGCCGGGGCGGAAGGAACCCCGCGTCTATCACATTAATATGCTTAAAAGATACCACCAGCGGACAGAGTACTTAAATGTGCTTAGTTCTACGACTGTGACAGACGCAGGTGACGAAGACGCGCTAGATCGCCATGCGCTTAAATTGGATTGTTGCGACTTTGACGCGGAAGAAATGCTGAGCGGGACTGAGGTCGAACCGGAGTTTCGCGACGCTCTGAATACGGTCATTTGTAAGTACAGGTCAGCTCAGAATGTTAATGCAGATGCACTTAGTCGCATGTTTGATGATGTGAATTGATCCACCGGCGAGAATAGGGAACACGCACGTTCATGACATGTATAAATGTCGGTGAAATTCTATGTAAATAATTTTGTAAATTCAAGGGTAAAATTGTTTTGTTGTTTTTTTTTTGATATTTTTATACGTAGATACATACATGTGTCAATAAA
>BLKR01008599.1:0-16607 GCA_011170035.1 Teleogryllus occipitalis
ACCGCCAGGGGGCTTCACCATCGGATTGCCCCTTCTTTTCTGCACTGCAGCCACGGCCCGCAAGTTGCCTATCTTCTAAGGGGCAAACGTAATTTTTGCAAGCATGGAGTTTGTATAGCCCAGTAAATGAATCGATATTTCCCCGCTACGCCCCGCTGACGCTTCGGCGGCCCCCCTCCCCTCCTGGGAGGCCAATATAAGCTGGTGCGCGACCAGCGCGCCTCGTTTTTTGCCATTTACCTTTCTCTTGTTTGGTTGTTCGTGCTGAGTGCACGCTTGCCATAGTCACGTTACGTTCATGTTTAACAAGGCCCGGCTCCTTCTGAGTCGTTATAATGTATTTTTATGTATGTGTATGAATGCTTTTAGCCTGGTTTAGGCAATGTTGGTTTTTATTGGTATGGAATTGGATCTCAATTTTGGTGTTTCTTAATGGTTATGTGAACTCGCCTTTGTTCTAGTGCAGGTTTACTCTGTTTTCGTAGCTCACGTTGCAGATGTTTGGCAGTGTTTGGGCATTCGTTGGTCCCCAAAATTTGTGTGGTGTGCCATGTAAGGGCTGCACATTTCTAATTTGTTTGTTTAAATGCTACTGTTTCTTGCTCCCGTCGTGAGTAAGACGACATTGGTCGCATTCGACATCGTGGAGTTTCGTTAATAGGCGTCAGCTGGGTCCGTACGGCATCGGCCGTGATCCATTGTTAGCTGCGCCCCTCTGGTCCCGTAGCCGGCAGTCACGTCGGCTGGGCAACAGCGCGTCGCTGGCACGCTCTGGCTCGATCTCGTGCGGGCGTCTGAAGGCCGAACGTATTTCGGCTGGGCGCGCCGCCGCAGCTAGTTGAACAAAGCACGGGCGGGCGTCACTTAGGCCGCTCGGCTTTTGTTCCAGAGTATTCCTGCTTTTTCGACAACTTTGGTAAAAAAAGGTGTAAAATTGGTAAATGATCCATTTCCATACAAGGCTGTATTAATGTGCACTCATACAAAGTTTGGTTTTAATGTTTGAATGGCTCGTTTTTGCAATAGTCGCAGCATATCACTTTTTTGTATTGAAAGATAGCCGAAGTCGGCTTCTTTGTCAATTTGTTAATTGTGTATTCAACTTCCTTGTCCTAAAGTGGACTGTTCGACGGGAATGTCTTGAATACAGTAATTCTGTTTAATGTTCAGGCGTATTGTTTGGAAGCGCCTTTAATAGTGTTCCTGTGTTCCTTCACAGCTTTTTGTATAGAGACGGCCCTTTTCCGTCTGACAATTTTGTAACCTTTTCTCGTAGTGGTCATTTCTCTTGCCGCAATTTTAAGTCTGTTCAGCAAGAGAAATTTATTTTGTATGTTTTTATAGTTTACAATAAATGTAAAAATTGTAAGTTATTTGGATTGCTACATCACTCATCGTGCTATGCTGGATACTTATTTATGTGAATTTATTTTTCTGAGAAGAAACAAGTAAAGGAATTATTTAACGAAATATTAAATAACATTTCTCAATTTTGGTCTCCGTCACCATCGAAGCAGTAATTAGCGAGTTTTTAAAGGCAATTTTTACCGAATATTTGTTTTTAAAATTGTTTATTGAGTAGTTTAATGGTTTTGTGTGTTGTGTAGTTCTCTTATTCAATGAGCAGTTGTCGATGCGTGAAATATATACGTAGTTGAAAACTATCCTCATATAATTTTCCAAACAATTAATTTTAGTGAAAATGTAACTTCATTTTCTGTGCACGTCTTCTAGAATTCAGTGGGAAATACAATTATTCAAATTATCGTTTCCATGTTGTCGCGGCAGGAAGTAATAAGAGCCAAAATGTATTGCTTATTTATCCTTGAAAATAGATTTTATTACATGGGAGTTTTTTTGTTTTTTTTCTCTCTTTCAAAATTCAAAATTCAAAATTTAAATAGTATATGACTTATTGTAGGGATCACAGAATTTTGAAAATGTGCACACAATTCACTTTTCCCCATAGCACGTCATACGCAGATTTTAACTGTTTTTTGACGTTAAATAAATAAATAAATAAATAAATAAATAAATAAATAAATAAATAAATAAAAAAATAAAAAAATAAAAAAATAAAAAAATAAAAAAATAAAAAAATAAAAAATAAATAAATAAATAAATAAATAAATAAATAAATAAATAAATAAATAAATAAATAGTGAATTCTAAGAATCAAGGTAAGGAATTATTTAATGAAATATTAAATGATATTGCTTAATTTTGGCCTCCATCATTATTGAAGCAGTAATTTGTGAGTTTTTAAATGAAATTTAATGTATTATTAGTATTATAGTAATATTATTACTATTGAATTGTAATAAAATGTGCGTTTGTTTGTAAAACGAATGTTGAAATGTACAGCGTGAATGTTGATTGAGTTGTATCACACTTTCATCTGTCCCCACTGTTGAGTACCGACTCCTTTCTGGTGAACGAAATTTTTCGGGTCGACGTATAACGGAATAAGATCCCTTATTTTAAGCTACGTAGGGGGTATTCCATGCCAAATCGAACACTATTGAACAAAATTTAAACTCACTATTTTTAATATTCTTGGTATTTTTTACATATTCTACTGACAAAATTATGAAACCCGTGTTTTTTTTAAATCGTCGCATGTCATTCCCTCCGAAGTTATGAATTTTTAAAATTTGGCGAGTAAAACGTCATTTGGAGCGCATGCTGCCAGTTTTCTTTGAAATAAAAAAAATACTATTAACTTGAGAATCTGAAACATAATTTCGTTGAAAAAATAATGAAATTTTGTTTTGTTTAACTCGAACTAATGCTTTAGAGTAGGCATACACGATAATGTATAATATAATTATCCTCAAGTGCAAATTATCGTAAAAACACAAAGGACTTTATAAATTTGTCATCATAAAGAAGGCATCGGAGTTCCTGCAGAATGGCACGGGGAACGATCAAGTGTTTGACAGCATGGGGTTAGTCTTCAGTCTCACAGAAACACTCGTAAGCTCTTTACAAGGAAATAGAAAATCATCCTGAATATTAAAAGACTTTTTTACCCCGAGGATTATGCATCAGAGAAGAAAGCCTATGGAACTAGAAATTCAACTGCACGAAGAATACCTGGCACACAATCATTTCACGCATAAAAAAGAACCATAATTGCAAAAGGGTTTTTAAAATCCGAAGATATGTGTCGTGATTAAAAATGGTTCTTGTGTGTGTGCCCTAAGTAATTTGTAAAGTAAACTAAATTGTGTATAAAATATTACAAACATCACTTCTGCATATCCAGCGCCTGCTTGCCGAGATACGTAGGTGAGTAGTAAATATATTGCATCGTAGGCTTTCACGGCCGGAGTCAATATTAGTAAAAGTTTCCGGGCTGGTAGGCCGTGGTCCAGTTGGCAAGATGTCCACCGCAGCTGTGGACGAAACGTTTGGTTCTTCAATGCCAACTGGACCACTGCATACCAGCCCGGACACTTTTACTAATATAGTAAATATATTGTTGCGTCATTGTCGCATGCTTCATTGTTTCTACATCTTGAAAATTATGTTACAAAAAGAGAATTTCATCTACTTTAGTGTGTGGAAAAATGAATCATCTTTGGTTTATCATGTTCAAAATTGCGTTCATATTATTTTCAAAAATAATTTCAAAACAATTTTTAAAATTAATTTTTGAACTTGTAAATCATATTAAATAAAAGCGTATTTAATTACATTTAAAACGAAATATAGTTTGTGACTCTCCTTTAAAGACTTTCGAAGTTATTGTAAATTCAAAATATCGATGCACCGAAAGTCGCGGTTTTGCTCGAACTTTTAAAAAACATAACTCTGAAATTATATGCACAATGCGAAAACTACAAAAATATAGGTGTCATTAATTTGATCATAAGTGACGGTCAACGACATCTGAGAAGTGAAGTGTTTGATTTCACATAGAATGCCCCATAGATGTTACTTGCAAGGGAAACCCGCCCCCCCCTCGCCACTCAACAGCACTGCGAGGTGCGGCCTGACCGACGTGTGCTTTTATGTTAGAAAATATAAGACGGCTGATGAGTCCCAGACCCGCCGCCCCCTGCGCAATAAACAACTCTAGGGAGACCTCGCCCCTCGTCCATTGGAGACGCCCAGCCCGACCACCCGCCCTTTCGCTTTGTGATAACTGCGCAGAAGGCTCCTTTTGCATGAGGCATGCGTCTGCTTGGCGGAAAATCACATTGGGCGAGTTGAAAGTAGAGAAATCGACTACAAAACACCTTATTTCAAAACATGCATGTTCAAAATTAAAACATCAATGTTGCATCGCTCTAAAACCATCGGTGTTCTTAAACATCGAAGTGGTTTAGTAACTCGTAACATTTACGTGCCCGCCGGGGAGAATTTCATTTGACGGTGGCTAAGTTTATCATTATTATTATTATTATTATTATTATTATTATTATTATTATTATATAACTGACAAAAGAAACAAAAAACAACAATAGTTAACAAAACTGAGCCTGATAAGTGGAACGTTTGGGGCCATTTCCACGAGTCCATGCGTCAACAGATCGCTGTAAGAGGATGCGGGAAGAAAAGGCGTTTTCCCCCTTTCGCCTCTACTGGAGCCCCGTGAAGGCGGCAATTTATTTACGTAAAGGTATGCGCCGAGCCGGATAGACGAGGTCGCTAAGACTGAAGGGCCGTAACTGCTTCGGCTCGAATCCCGTCTCGGGCATGCATGATTGTGTATGTTCTTATGTGTTCTTCCTACAGTTCTGTCATACAATTAAAACAATTACAGGGGTCGCTGTATGACCAAGTTGTTAAAAAGTGTTATTAAAAACGGTATACAATTGAGCCACTGGCTTGCGGCTTGAGCAGCTTTGGGGGGGTTGTCTTATTAACTAAAATTTAATTTAATCTGATTGTACAGTCAAAAATACATGCACCATAATGAGCTCCATATCTGAATAGAGGTGCAACTATTGTGTTATACTGTGCAATTTGTGTGTTTCCTTTTACGCTTGAATTCCATGTCAATGGACGTCAAGATCGGGATATGTAAATTGCAGACTAGAAGGAAAAAAAGAGTTAAACCCAATTGCAAATTGCCGACCGCCCCAGAGAGGGCATACGTAACGCGGACCGACTATCTACCCTTCCAGGTAAAAGTGGAAAATGACCGCAGTGGGGGCCGCAGAGGCAGCTCCTGGCGTCACTTTTAGGAAGCGCCAAAATTTCACACTAAATAATAATATTAAATAATAATAATAATAATAATAATAATAATAATAAATCTTGTAAAAATTTGCACCATTTTATTTCATATTTTTGTCACACCTACGATTCGGACCGATTGAAATGATCTCGGAATCTATCATTACTTATTCTGTGACTTCTTTAAGTGAATGTATTATAATGACATCATTGTAGCGACTGGCAACATAGTCTGTATTGACTTGTAGGAATTCCCCGGATTTTATTTTGTGCTTGGATTGTTTATGACTAGGGAACGGAATTTATTGTAATAAAAAATGGAAAATATGCACATATATATGTACTTATTTCTTCAAAAACATTCAAGAAAAAACATAAAATATGTAAAATAAAAAATCATTGTTTTGTTCAAAATTGTTTTCTACAAGCATTTTCTGACCATAGAACGTCGTCAGTTCTTAAGGATTTGGAGTGGCCGAAAGTGGGTTCTATCTCTACTCTAGTAATTGTACACTAGACTTCACCACATATAAGAATTTTATTCGAAATAAGAAATACGTTCACAGTATATATTACAATGTTTAAGAGGAGCCGGTGTACAAGTGAACAGTAGTACCGGGTAGCGAGTGATGGATCCCAGGGGAGAGGGTTAAAGAGTATGTACCCCACCCTCCAAATTAAACAACGCGGTAAGACAATTTTCTGTAAAAAGAATGTTAGTTTTCGATGGAGTAACGAATTTGCTGTTTGAAACATGAGCAAGCCCGTGGTTGAAATTACTTTTTTCATAAAGATCCGATCATCCTTGACTGGCAATTGCGCAGTAGTGGGGGGAGGGGTATGTTTTGACAACTCATGGCGGAGATATATGACAACTCATATATGACAACTCATGGCAATAAAAGCATTACACTTAATTTGTAAGAAAGATGATTCCGTAACAAACATTGTAAACGTGCATCTGAAATGTTCCTTTTCGACGTGCAAAGATATTAAAATGTACCGAAAAATGTCGTAATAGTTAAAATATGCAAAAATGTGTAATTATACCAAAATATGTAAAAATATGTAAAATAAAAATAGCTATAATTCATTCAGAATGTCTTGTAAACTCTAAAAACTGTAATTGAATGCAGGTATCTAGTTCCTGTAAAAACCTCTATTTACATGGAAATCCGTTCCCTATTATGACTAATATTCAGCGAGAATGACTCGTATTTAATAAAGAATAACGTATAATAACATCTATATTGTATAATATATCGTGCAAATTAGATTACAGTACGGATAAGTCTCTTCTCGGAAGTCCGTGAATGATGCTTCGACAATTCAAAGAAAGTTTCGTTGATGAATCGTCAATCGTCCAATTCACTTTAAGTCAATCGTTTATGTGTATCACTTTCCAAACAGATTTTAGTGCTCATAAGTACTTGTAGTGATTGTTACATTATTTATTAATCTTTGTTGAATAATTGTATTGTTTGTATACGTAAGTCTTAAATATTCAACTACGTGAGTATAAAATATTTCATTAAATAGAATTAAATAGAATTAAAAATATAAATGATAACCGTATCGTTTTAGTTCTAATTGGAAATCGATTTGTGTTTTATATTCAATTCGCTAATAACTGAATCTGGTCGATCGTCAAGGGGTAGTCATAAATAGGCAGCAAATTTTGATGATCTAAAACATCGCTAAAAATGATCAATAAACTGCTCTTAAAATGTCATAAAAATGCCCTAAAAGCAAAGTAAAATGACATAAAAATGTGATCAATTCACATGAACTGAGTTGTTCATGTGAATTGATCACATTTTTATGTCATTTTACTTTGCTTTTAGGGTATTTTTATGACATTTTAATTTTTTATGACATTTCATGCTGTACTGATGTAATTGAGGCTTCTGTTCGTTCAAGTGAAATCAGTTTTTTAAACTTTTGGTTTGGATTGTTCTTTACCAGGAAATCTGTCTTTAGTTATCCTGAAATCCGCTGATCAGAGAATGGCGCTAATAGGCGTCACAGGAACCGTAAATTACATACAATATAATTATTACATACTATTTCCACCATGCTCACAACTGCTGAGATTACAAAATCTGAGCGAAGAAATGCAATAGGCTACTCAGGAATTCTGCGAAGAACATTTGTTGCGTCTCGTAAATATTATTAGAAGCAAGTACTATTAAAATGATCTTAAAATCGATGAAACTAGCGAAAAATACGAGTACATTAAAAGTGTCGGGAAAAGGTTAAAACATGACCTATTAGTGGAAAATATATATTTTGCATTTTTTGGCTTTTTCAACTAATAGGTCATATTTCAATCTTTTCATATATATATATATATATATATATATATATATATATATATATATATATATATATATAATTTCCTTTTTTCATAACATAAAATTAATTTGTATACTAAACAGCATTTTTCTAAACTTTTAAACACGTTATATCATAGAGTAAAGAAAGTATCTCTTTAGTCTATGATTATATTAATGTAAGTGCATACGTGAAGGGAAAGGCACGATGATAAGCTGAACAGCATTGCGGCGGTAGCTCTCTTTTCCTTTCCTTAGATGGTTTGGTCCGCAATTTACATATATAATTAGAAAGTAAGTTTCACGAGATAGGATGAAGGGATTATTTGGTCTCCGGGTTTTCTTGTCATTGCGGTGCTAACTTGATGACAAGTTAACCGAATGTTTTTTTAGCTGGGTCAAATGAAGAGCGACATTTTTTCGTAACAAATTAGGAACAAAAAGCGACAAATTTTGGTTTGCACGGCGGCAGCGGCGGTGGGGGCGGGCGGCAGCGGCGAGGGCGAAAGCGGCGGCAGTGGCAACGGTGTTAGTGCCATAGAGACAATGGTGGCGGCGGGCGCTTCAGTGACGGGGGCGTCACCGACGGAGGCGGCGGCGGCGGAGGCGGCGGCGGAGGCGGCGGCGGCGGAGGCGGCGGCGGAGGCGGCGGCGGCTCTGATGTTTAGCATTTATTGCTCAAAATCCCGTCCGCCCCCTCGCCCAGGCGGGCCAGAAGGGCAAGGTACGGAGGATCAAAGGCGCAAGTTTGGGCTTGGTTCACGGCCCAAACGCTCGCGTAAGCTACCACAACTGTCACGTCTTTCTGTGATGAAGAGCCACACCGAATCGAGTTCATACAAGGGAGTGGCAAGGAGCGCGTCTGCACTCCACGGTTAAACAACGCAACGCCCCCAAGTCTTTCTGCGAACTGCACTTTCTGGCCATTACGCGCGCGGGTTCTGGCAATCCCTCCGGTCGCACCCGGTCGAGGAGCTACGTGACCTATCGCCCATATCTCTTTCAGGAGGCCACCTTCCCATCAGCTGCAAAATAGTTCAACACAGAATGTCGGCAGATCTCTTAAACTTACAACTCAGCAAGGGTCTAATTCCCTCTCCCTCGCCTAATCAATTTCAGTTCAGTCGCTCTTTGTCCGAGTTTTGAGCAATTTGTGCAACTGACATTTTACTTCGGAGCGCTACTAACAATTTGTAAATGTTTTCAAAACTTCACCTAAAAAAGCAAAACAGTGGTACGGAAATCTCACAAAAATTCACGCAATTTAATATCACGCAAGGACTTAACACTTATCTGGAAACATGATTTTAAAAAAAAACTTAAAGAGAGACAACCAGTCTCAAAGACCGCGTTTGTTATTGGGCGTTGAATGTTTTATTTTATTTATTTTACGTCAGAAACAATTAAAAACTGTGTGTGACGTACTATGGGGAGAAGTGATTGCGTGTGAAGAAACCGCTCGGGAGATCGGCAACCTGAGCACTTGACTGGCCCTTTCTTACCAGTAGGGGGGGGGGGGGTAGTGATCGTGCAACGAACGCACGCTGTGTGGATGCCGCTGAGTGCCAGCTGTTTCTTTGGCGTTGCCGCGTCGTAAGAGGACGTGCGCCGAGTAGCGAGCGATTTAATACACATCTTAACAGAACACATAATATAGAATTTTGAAAAATGTATATCCCTGAAAAAGGATGTCGTCTATAATTATTTTTAATATATCTTATCAGATTTTTGTTCTCGCAATTTTCTCGGGCTACCGCCGGTAGCCTCGGTAACCCACAGTGTACGCCACTGGAGTACATACACTTTAAGAAATATTTAAATCACCCAAATTTCCAGGAAACTGTAAATTGACCTTCATGTAATTAATACTGAACACAAGAATTCAGAAACAAACTTATTGTTTTGTTTGCTTGTACTTTTACCTAACCTTCAAGTATTACTGTAGATATTAATAATTTGGAGTTTAATAGACAAAAGATTATATTATTCATAATTTTGTTCTTGTATTTACTCTCTAGATTAACAATCAAGGTGGTTCCTAATTTAAATCTAGCCAGTCACGTAACGGACGGGCGTGTATTATTTAGGCAAAAGAGTTGAGTTAATTCGAGACCAAGCATGTAAAAGAGTGAGAGTCGAGTGTAGAATGTTTTCATCGAACATGAATATTGCGTAAGAAAATTGGCATATATGTCTGCAGTTTTAGAAATAGTGGATTCAGAGCTTGTGAAACAGCACAAAAATGACGTGGAATATTGGAGAAATGTCCAGAAAAGAATTGTAGAAACTGCAATGTTTAGCATCGAGTGGATTGCCTTTTTCGGTAACGAGATTATTGGCTACAAAATGAATACTTGTTAGGCTGCATTGAGTTGATATCCAAATTTGATCCTTAAATGGCTGGCCGTCTCATTCGGTATGGAAATAAAGAGTCACGTTTATGAAAAATGGGTTTAGAAAATGGTTATTCGGAGGGCATTTTTTATTTCTAAATGCGAATATTTTAAAACTCAATTTAATGATATCTGTGACTAATGCACATGGTGAGCTATCTTTCTCTGCTTCAAAGCGCGTAAATAATTATCTGAGATCGAGGCCTTTAAATTAAGACACATTGAATGCATTAACTCTGTTATACACAGAAAATTACATTTTGGAACGCATAAAGTTTGAAGACACTTAAGAAAATTGCCGAGACTAAAGCGAGAAAACGAGATTCCATAAGACAATGCATATTTTATATGTGCATCTAAATGTTATTTTGAGTTTAATATCGTACATAAATATCGTACTGTTTTTCCAAAATATGATACATAACGTTTACGTTAAAAACGCAAATTAAAAAAGGGGCGCTAAAATATTTGACAGCCTAGGGCGCACCTACGTCAAAGATAAGTGTGGTTAAAATGTGTAGTATAACCGGAAGGTTAAAATGTGTAGTATAACAATAAGCACCAAAGACAACTGCGTGCTCTCAGGATCTAAGATCAATATACATATAATTCTAAATATGCTGTATTAATTTAAAAAACCTCCAATCATGCATTATGCATGTATTTCTAAGAAAACCTACCAAAACATGGAAACATGCACGGAAAAAGTATATATTTTTAAACGAGTTTTTCATGAAACATATATTTGCTAAGATTTAAATCTCTACGAAGAGTAAATAAAAACATGTATTTTCATGGAAATCCTGTCTTTAATCTTGAGAAAAAGAATCTCTTTTACCACAGCAGTATCTCGGTTAGCGGTTCCCTCTCTACGGCCCTGCTCCCTTCTTAGCCTAGTGAGAATGTCTCACAGGCTCCCACGAGATAGGGAGAGATTGCTGATCGACTCTAAATTCATCTTTTTTATGTATTTGCTCGTGAAAGAGGATGGCCGCACCCAATAACCCAGAGCCTCGAGAATTAGCAAGACAGCTTGCAGTAGAAAGAGAGTTATGTAAAATCGTATTGGATAGACAGAGAGGGCAATACTTCATAAGGCTCCGTACTGCAATCAAATGGTTGGATGCACGGTAGTAACGGACCCCTCAGGTCGCGTTAAAAATGTCTAATACAGCATTATATCCCGTTGCCTGCTTTACCACCTGCACGAGGTTATTTGTTTAAACTATGTCGTTTACCATAGAATGCGCCCCTCGCCCCTCCGTCACTTCACCTTCCCGCTGAATTTGGGGTAAATTAAGATCTTCACCGATAATTAACTGTGTTCTCCCTGGTACACTGAAAAAAAAAGATACCATAATTCCTAACAAGGTTTCAATAGTTACACAAAACCTTCGTATGCGAAACACAGACCTTGTTGCTTTACTCCCTTTCCTGGTTACAACAGCATCTGCGATTGCTGATCTTGATGGACCAACCTTGATGGACCAATCGGCCTGTGATTTCTGAGAGGTTGATGTTGCTTCATAAACGGACCTATCGGCCTCATCAAGCCTAATCATGTTGCAGAGCACTAGCTGGCCACAGCAGCCAGATACCTTGTCAGATAATTACGTATTGAAGAAAATATACATTGAAAAACATTCAACATCTGTTAAACACACACACACACACACACACACACACACACACACATATATCACATTATTTCAATTTCATAATAGAAGCATAGAAGCATGATGCGATAATTATGACTTTATCAAGCAAAGAAAACATATCTGTCATTCTTGCTCAAAACGGGATCGAAGTTTGAGACAAACTTTAATAATTATATTATTTTCCGTCTGCGTTGTTACACATGTAAATATAAATATCGAAAGACACTCTAATTACGTTATATATTTATCAGCTACCAGTCCCAAGGCATTCGGCGGATTCTTGGAAGTGCATGGGGGGGGGACAGGAAGTTGCGCGCGCGCGCGCGCCGAACCTGGCTGGAACGTGACCGCTACTCAATATTATCTGTTCATCATAAGAAAAATTCTGATTTAAAGAAGTACAAGTGTAGGTTCACTACATAAGAACTAATTTGAGCCATCGGTTGTTAAATTAACATTGCATCAAAACTACTGCAAACGAAGGAGACAGTGCGAACTGCACGCGTGTTGCTGTGCGATAAGGACCTGATATCAGCCGAGGATTGACAAAGGTCAGGTGCGTGACACGGCTTGTTGGTCCGCAGCGTCGCGCCGCCGATCGGCCTGCGAGGACATTCTATTCAGTTCATTTTGGAAGGGCTAAGAGAGTGACTGGCCCTTCAGGAAAACTTCTTCGAAGTGGCGAAAAGCGCATCGTTGTGAAAGTTTTCAATTTGTTGTTGTAGAAAAATACGTCGTTGGCCAAGCAAATCGTTGAACGTACTATGAGTTCACTGGTAAGTACTGTATTGAAACTTATCGTGCTGCATCAGTGTGGATTATAATCTAAAGGATATTGGTGGATATCTTTTAATAAGTGCCAGACTACAGAGTCTAAAATACCTCTTTGTAGTGAAAATCTTATTTCATTGGAAGTAAACGGGCGAATGAAGTTCGAAAGAAAATGATACCTTCATTTACACCGCCTATTTGAAATCAAACAAGAATTGTCAACCAAGATTAAAAGAGAATGGTGGAATGGAATTGCAACTTTTAGGTACGTATATACTTCTGTCATGCGGTGTAATAATAGAAAGGCATATATTAGTTTATGTGAATTTTAATTGGACATAACCCACAAATCTTGGCCATGAATCTAGCTCAAAGTTATTTTAATGTAAATTGTAAAATTCCTCTAAAAGCTTATGTCGAACAAGATAAACAATTATTTCGTTTTACATCATCAGTTTGAATCCTTTCAATTCAAATTCTAATGTTGTTAAGTGGATATAGAATTCAATTACTTCCAAACTCATTATTTACCTATTAAAAAAGTTTAAGTTATTTGATTAGTTTTTAATACTCAATTAAGCATTGCAAATTCGTATTAAAATGTAAAGAAATAATATTTATTATGTTGCCAATTCATTGAAATAATTTTAATATAGTCTTGAAGTGTCATTAATGGCAATTAGAAATTGTAGAATTAATTGTTGTGTAGTATTTCCATATGTTATAAGTGTACAGAATTTTGATTACTGTATTTAAATTGAGACTAAAGCGTATCATGTTCTGTAAATAATTGAACAAAATAATAATGCATTCCTCAATAAAACTGCTGTGAAACACTTTCTATTTTTTTTATTTTCAATAATTATCACTTTAATTATATTTTCAAATACTATTGTATTAATTTTATTTTTCAGGTAGTTTTTGGCACAGGTGATGGAAATTGGTCATAGAAACAGGTGATGGTTCATCAATACAGATATTCATGGATATTGTTAATTCTAAATGGCTATTGCATTCTATGACAAGATCATGAACATGTATTTGAAGGTGATGCCAGTATACATTTTGCTAATTTTGCAAGCATCATGGACTTTTGTGGTTTCATTCGTATTTAACATTCACAAAATGTGTATACATTAATGGATCAATTTTTTTAGTGTGTATCATTTTTGACCAGGCAAGTTATTTTAAAATTCTCATTAGGTAATATAACTTGTGTTATAATTCTGTTATAGTTTCAATGTGTACTATGTAGTAGTGCTCTCAGAATTACTATGAATGAATGAGTATGAATAATATAAAAAATACACATTCTCACTAGAAAAGTGTCATTAACTTCAAAATGCTGTTTTTTCAGGACATTGTTTTACAACTAGAGTTCTGAATCAAGTTCATGGAGTGTGACAAATTGTAATTTTCTTTTGAAAGATTATTAATTTTTACTTTGGTTTCCAAGGAAAAAAGATTTCAAGTCTTTCATAATTTAGGGTTCTCCACTGTGTGCTGTTTCATATAGTATGGATAACACTGCATTCTCAAATATGCAATGATTTTGGCTATTATTCATCTTCAAAATTAGCAAAGAAAAATATCTCAGATTGTGTTAATGATTCTTGGGCAAAGAAATGTCATTACTGTTGTAATAGTGTTGACCTTGATAATTTTCTGAAACATTTTCCTTGCCAAGTGAACAAAATACTTTCCTCTTGAAATAAAACAATTCAATATTACTAGACATGATTCTCGTGCCCTTTAAAATGCTAAAACCTGGATACATATGCCAGATAAAATTTGACAAAAATGCACTATCAAATTTTAGCTTGGTATTTTCTTCATTGTCTTTTGAAACAGGAACACTAAACAATTTTTCAAAATTTTACTTAGTCAAATTCATCCTTTTGTGAGAAATGAATCTTTTTGAACATTCTACTACCTCACCAGATGTAATTGGAGCATATTTGTAAGATGAAATCTGAGCCAATGTGAGGTCAAATTCTGCATTTTCTACTCTTGAATCACAATTTTTTTTCTTTAAATTTCTTAGAAGTTTTAAATCGAATTAGAATTTATTGGTTTATATAATTTTTCCTTGGCAGTCACACTTGCATGTCCAAACACTAATTTCAAAGACATTGTAATATCTTCAACATTATTTAATGACTTCAATAGAGGTAATCCTGCTGTTTTCAATTTCTGAATTGGTATTGGCAATTTTACAAAATTTAATTAAATATGTATTTTTATTTTATTTTTTTATATACATGGTTTTATAACATATTTTATTTTACTTTTTTGCATGCAAGCAGACTAAGAGTCTGCACCTTATTATTTTCCCCTCCCTTGTATCACTGTCAGTTACGAGTGATATTGAGTAATGATCTATGTGTGTGTGAAATTAATCAATGGTATTTGGAGAATATAATCCTAAATTTTGAAGCAATCCAGAAAAGTATGCATTTAACAAAATAACTTGCCAATTTTAAAAGTCACTTCAGAACTGGTTATTAATTTGCTAAGAAAACTTATTATTTGACTCATCCAATAAAATGAAGGCCAATCATTTCGTCCCACGCTAAAGTGATGAGTCTTCTCCCACCTTACACAATACTAAAATTATGATTTATCCCAACCTCTCACTATATTTATTCGCTGTTATTGAGTGCACATTCTTCTCCACAATTTTTTATTGTTGCATTCAGGTGATAATAACAATAGTTATGACATTAACTTTTTGGGAGTGTAGGATTTGTAAATGCAGGCCAATGAGCTGATTCATTGTCAAATGGGCAAAGAGGTTTCTAAGCAATGAGATTGATTCAAATTACAGACCCAGCAGGTAAATCAATGCTGGGCCATACATTTTAATTCCAGTTTTTAAATTAATTTAACTAATTTGATTTGATTTTATAGT
Organism: Teleogryllus occipitalis; assembly: GCA_011170035.1. Classification (NCBI taxonomy): domain Eukaryota; kingdom Metazoa; phylum Arthropoda; class Insecta; order Orthoptera; family Gryllidae; genus Teleogryllus; species Teleogryllus occipitalis. Next base: position 15,254 of record BLKR01008599.1, read on the forward strand.
TTGTGTGTACATTTACATTACAGATATTGAAATAACAGAAGTAAAAAATATAAATATGATTTATGTTGGTGATTTCTTCCATATACTTTTTTGATTTTAACAGTATGTAAACTATTTATGAATTCATTGTAATTGTAAACTAAGTGTTAATTTTATGTAGATGAATTTTGTGCTAGTGAATGCATGAACCATAAGTATAATGAAGGGACTAATAGAATTGAACTTTTAGTAACCAAAATTAATATAAACATAAAACAAGAATATTGAATTTGTAAAATGAAAGGTTAAAAGAAATAAACAACAAATACATTCGAAAATAATTTTCAGCTACATATTTAGCCATAATTTAAATAAATCTTGGCGTTTTTATAAAATAAATGTGAATTAAATTTGTTTTTTGGGGATCAGTAATAAAAGTTGCTATTTAAATGTACTTGTGAAACAGTTTTAAAATAGTTTTGAAACAGTTATAAAACGTTTTAAAAATAATTTTGAAACAGTTATAAAATATTTTTGAAATAATTACTGATGACTGTAAACATGTTCTTAGTCTCCTTGTGTATTTAATCCACCTGATCACATAAATGATTAAGTGGTATATCAATGTTTCATTATCATTTGTTAGCTATTAAGTTTATGTCAATATATTTCACTCTATTGTGAGTTACGTTATATTTTACACATTTTATTTTACTAAATAAATATTTTAATGTTAAATTCTAATATTTTATTTTTAGGTACATGCTGTTTCAGAATATATATATATATAAAACTTTCATTCAAAAACAATGCAGGCATATTGATGTATGTATATCTACCGTAATAACAGTCAGACTGCAGAATTTAAAGCCTTTTGAGGCTTATTGTGAAATTTAATTATCACTAAATGCGTAATTTTTATGCAGTTATATTTACGGTGCTTGGTTGTGTAGGTAAATATACAGATCTGTTTTTGGATCAAAAATAAATAATGAATATTCTATTAATAGCAAGTACCACGTATAACCCATCCTATACCCGTCAACGATCAGTAATTGTAACACCAATAAGAAATGCTTAAATAAGGCAACACGTACGGCTGGTCCTTCAACCAGTATAGCTGTGCAAGCCGACACGGAAGGCCGGGTCCTTCTATCAGTTTCGCCCGGATGCGTCATGACGGTAGGCTGGATCCTCCAACCTGTGTTGCTCGCTTATGCCGAGCAGATAGCCAACTCTTCCAACAAGGTTGCTTGGACTCGGCAGCTTCTACCCGTGCACTCTGACAAGGTGAATTCAGAGGAGTGCAACAAGGGACTCTTTACGATGCAACTTTTCGTTCCAACTATTTCCGTCACGGAACAGCAACAGTGTA